>CAJVGC010000589.1:32343426-32428880 GCA_910822075.1 Senecio squalidus
TACCTGAATTACCTGAAAAGACAAAAACAAGAAAAGCGTAAAACGTACCGGTGTTATAACAATAAAAAGTAACTTCTAAGTAAATAAATACTCAAAAGGATCGTATCACAAATTCGAAACAAAAAACGAAAAATCAGAGCGGCGCCAAAAACTTGATGATGTAAAATCTAGTCTTAATTTAAACCTACTTTTTCACGCAATTACACACTTCTAGGCAGTGGACCTATCCGTATATAATATAGTTTTAAGCAAGTATAGGTTCGTTCGCAGGGACTAATTTGTTTTAAATTCCGAATATATAATACTTGAGTATTTGTGGGGGTTTTTTATCGTAACAAAAGATTGCAAGTAATTAAGAAAAAGTGATGATTAATTAAAATCGAACGAAAGATTAATGGATTAAATCAAATAATGAGAAAATATACTTGTTTGACACTTCACCTATTTTCCGTTAACTTTACGAAATCGATTGTTTTTCCAACTTCTAAGATATAATAAAAGTCCTTCCGAATCTTTTACTAACTTTAATTATCTCTAATTACCCCGTTCCTCCCGAATACAGTAATAACTATTAATAATCAAGCAATAAGTGACAAGCCTGTTTTTAGTGATTTAACCTTATAGAGTTTCCTCCCGAATAACTCCTCTAACTATCAAGTCCTCCCGAATCTTAATACTTAGACCTACTCACTTAAATTTAATTACCTAAGTTGTTATTACTAAGTCCTCCCGAATCTTAATAATTTTAAATCAGTTATAGACCGACCGATTACTTCATATAACTTGTTAAATCTATCTAGATTCCTCCCGAATACCTAGAATATTGATTAGTCAAATTATATATAAACAACTCTGATAATATACTAAAATTTAAGCAAATAAGGATCAACGGTTAAACACAAAAACATAAACAATCGAAAACGTTAATTAAACTTCAAATAGGATCCGTTGTTCAAACAAGCATAATGGAAATTTAGCTACTCATAACTAGGTCTGAAAAAGCAATTAAATCGTTAGAAAACATTCTGGAAAATAATTCAAAACAAGAAAAGAACAAACGAATAATTTTGCCGAAACTGTCGTGATCGCCGTTAGCCGAAAATATGATATTCCTTGCCTTGAACCTTGCTTCTAAACGTAATAACCTCTTCCAGAGCCTTAGAATAATAATTGAATGAATTTCTGGACGGATTTGGTGTTGTATTTATAGGCAAAAGAAAAGTGGAAAACGTATTCGACTCGAATCCAAATTCCTTGTGTTTATCAGATAGGTGCGCAGCACCATGTACATAGGTGCGCAGCACCGGGTTGTTTTTCGTGTCCAAAACCAACTCAAACTCTCGGTGCTCAGCACCCCTTGCATTGGTGCGCAGCACCTCCTCAGTTTCTCCGTCATTTCGTCATTTAAGCTCATTTCTTCACTCCCTTCCGCTTCCCGATCATGTAAACCTGTAAAATAGATAAAAACACTTTTCCACACGATTAAATGTAAAAACCTATCCTATCCATCATGTTTACTATGAAATATGACACAATATCGCATATAAATATCTATATAAATATGCGATATCAGAAGGCACATCTGATTAAGCAGAAATAGGGAGAAAGCAAATGGGACTTCATATGTAGATACACCAATGAATGCGATAAAATCACCAATATACCAGAAAATCAACAGAACTCATGTTTGACCCTATCTCTGTTACATGGCCCATTGCAGGAAAAATTGGTCCAGCGTATTCCCCTCGCCTTCAAAGAAGAAACATATTGCGCGTATGATTACTTGCGGTCTAGGGAGACATTCACATTGACAAGAGGAATTAGCAAAAGCAAAGCTTGGACAGGAGAATTATGTCTGGGCAATAGACGGGAAGATAGGCAGGCCAGGTGGTACCAACCTTATGACAGAAATGTAACCAAGCCCAACCCCAACAAAACGCCAAAAGAAATATTACAGAAAAAGCATGTGGGTCACATTTTCAGACCACCACCTAAGATATTATAAAATTCTGGCCGAAAAAATGCAAACAAATTATGTGAGTTTCATAATATTAATGGCCATGACACAAATGCTTGTGGAAAACTCAATGCAGAAATACGACAGGCACTAGATAAGGGAAAACTTGCACACCTTGACTTTGGGGCTCGGAAACATGCAAACAAAAACCCTAAACAAGGTTACAATATGGTCTGATCTATGCATCCCATTTAGATCGTAAAATATTTTTCTTTTTCTTTTTCTTCCCAAGCTTTACATGTCCAAACAATTTGCAATTCAGACCCGAACCATTGATGTTGGTCAGACAGAAAAAGACATGACATGGTTAGATGTATGTATCCCACAAAGGCATTGAATGCCATGAGACTTGAATAAACAATGTTGATGTATATAATGTGGTCCCACGTATGTGTCCCACTCATATAATGAATAAGCATCATTTTAATTTTCGTTATTATACCCTTACTACAGGGTCTAAATGATAAAAGTTGCAATAATCAATTCCAAATCGGCCTAGAATGTCCTATTGGGCAGGCCTCCACTTGAAAAATTCAGAACAATTCTACTTACAACCGATAGTATGGTCAAAATCCTTGCCTTAGCTGGCATAGTCATAGCCAGGGACAAGATGTCATGGCCTAAACAATACAAATAATTTATCACGATCTAAGTGTCGTGGGCATAATACATATCTAAAAGTGTCATGAGCACAATCGAGATCTAAAAAATGTCATGGGCACAATCCAGATCTAAAAGTGTCATGGACACAATTTAGATCTAAAAAGTGTCATGGGATCATGCTAGTATGACAATTCAAACCAGTTCGGCAAAAACGTGATATTCAACCCAGTTTAAGCATCTAGCCAATTGATAGCCGGCCAGCTTGGCAGAATCTTAACAGCCTTTAAAAGGGCTTCTGACTGGAAGCCGCCCGCTGGAAAAGAGTTTACTATCCTTCCTAGAATACTAGCCATCTTGGAATAATCATCATCCTAGCACAATGACCATCCTGCGTACCCGAACGATAAAGAACCCGTCTGGGAAAAGGCAACCGCCGGCTGGGTGTGGCCTGGCTGACAAAGAGCCCGACTGGAGAAGGGAAATCGCCTGGTGGGTGTGACCCGTCTGATAAAGAGCCCGACGAGTAAAAGCCACCCGCTGGCTAACAGATCCCACCTGCCGACTGAAGGTGATGTCCAACGGGATTTTAGCATGGTGAAAGTTTGGTGGTACGATAATATTCCTGAAGACATAACCATTCTAACACGATGGCCAGCCTGGCGTGGTAGCCTAGCTTTCCTGACAGCCATCCAGCATGGTGGCGTTCCCATCGTGATAGTTATGGCATGGTAGCCACTTTTGCATAATAGCCATCCATGCATGATGACCATCTCGGCTTGATAGCCATCCTGGCATACTAGTCATCCTGACTCTGAGCCAGATTGACAATTATTGTTGGTGTAAAGCCACACAACCACAACATATCGATATTTCATCTCAACTTGTCTCAACATTCAAAGTGCACCTCCACTACAAATTCAAATACAAAGATTGTTGCGAAAACAAAAACATTGAAGGATGGAAAACTTGAACATTATGGTTGGAAAAAGAGGGGAAGACATAGATCATCATGGCCCCCATATGGGCATGTACTAATGGTCAAAGACGCTAAATAAACTCACATAGGAAGACCCTTCCAAGGAATTAAAAGGTGACAATAATTTACTATCTTTTTTAATAACTTAATAAACCTCTGTCAGGGATATGACATGCGATGATCCTAAAAATATTACATTGATAGAAAGATTGGTCTGATCGGGTATCCCAATCCTATTTAGTAAAATAATTTCTAGGTACCCGGATTATGGATCCAAACAAAAATCCTAGATAGGTTCATGGAATGTCGTAGTAGATACACACTTGGCATGACCATGCATACACAAACACATAATCTTGAATAACCAAATGTATAAGGGCAACCATGACATTATAAGTCTAAGCCAAACATGCAGGTAATGTGGGAGAATACCCTTACTACAAAGTGCAACTGATAACTTTGCAATAATCATAGCACCATCGACTGACAATGTTCTACCGAACAGACCCTCAACAATTTGAAACAACTCCATCTACCATCCATTGCTTGATCAAATTTCCTACCCCATAGCCACAGTTAGGGACAAGATGCCATGAAAGAATACCAATATAGACCCAAAAGTATCATAGACACACTACAAATCTAAAAGTTTCATGGACACAATTCAGGTCTAAAGGTGTCATGGACACAATCCAAACCTAAAAGTGTCATAGACAAAATTCAGATCTAAAAAGTTCCATGGAAAAAATTTAGATCTAAAAGTATCATGGACGCAATCCAATCTAACAAATGTAATGGGCTAGAACATACACATATGTCATTCTAGTCAAAAGTAAAATCCAACATAAAGGATTACCACAAAACCTACATACATTAGTGGGGAACACATCAAAAACATCTAAAATACATTTCTTAATAGTTAACTCGAAGTTATATAATTGAGTGTCAGGACACTCACTATGAGAAAAGTAAAAAATTTCATTCCATTATGGGCATCTACGATGGCATATGGGACCTACTCATGCGGACCCCCACTCAGTAACTACCAAAGTCACGAGAGTTAGATACTTTTGGCCATCCATGCATAGAGACGCAAAATGAGAAATCGAAAAATGTGAATCTTGCCAGAGACATGCTTCAGTCTGCAAATTTCCCAAACAATATCTCATTCCAGTCACCATCGTCTGGCCGTTCTATAAATGGGGAATCGACATTGTTGGACCATTCCCTCATGGGGTGGGTAATGTCAAATACCTCTTAGTGGTTGTGGATTATTTCATAAAATGGATAGAAGCTAAACCCCTAGCAACTATAACGGGTCTCCGAATGATAAGCTTTGTCTGGGAACATATAGTATGTCGATTTGGAGTCTCACACGTCCTAGTCAGTGATAATGGAAAACAGTTTCCCGACAATCAAATTAAGACTTGGTGTCAGGACATGGACATCCAACAACTAAAACCTCGGTGGCACACCCCCAGGCTAATGGCCATGTAGAAGTCATGAATAAAGCCATTGTCAAGGGAATCAAGGCCAAATCAAGAAAATATGAAAAAAAACATGGGTGGACGAGATCCCAGGCATCCTCTGGGCACACAAAACTTCGCCCTACAAGACTACATCTGAAACTCCTTTTAGCCTTGTCTATGGGACTGAAGCAGTCATCCCACCAGAACTTACAATCCCAGTCATCGGATCCTTCACTTTAATCCGGAACTGAATAAGGAAGCTTTGAGAGAAAATTGGACATTATCGGAGAGCGAAGAGATATATCTCTCATTCGACAAGCAGAAAGCCACAGACAGATGGCCAAGTATTATAACCAAAAAGTCCGCCACACATCCTTCAAACTGGGAGATCTTGTGTGGCGGAAGAATGAAACTAGTAAGGTGGAGAACTTGGAAAACCTGGGTCCAACGTGGGAAGGCCCGTATAAAGTCCTTGAAGCACATGGAAATGGTTCCTACACCCTTGCTCACTTAGATGGGCAACAATTACCCAGGACATGTAATGCCATGAACTTAAAGAAATGTTATGTTTAGAACATGCATCATCTGTTACACCACCCCAAACTACGTTTGGAAGAAAATATGTGAAGGCAATCATAGACATCTTAAGTCTACACAAAACATACAAACAATATAAACACATTAGGCCACGCATGGATATTTTAGTCCAAGCCATACACATGCATTCTAAATAATATTTGGGACAACAAAAGCACAAACATGACACCCATGAAAATGCATATCCAAGCCAAAACTTGCATATATAAATTTGTCTTTTTACCTACTAGGAAAAGGAAAGCACTTCCCATTGGGGAGCGATATCACTCGCGAGTAAACAAAATTAAGGTTAACCAATAGTGCCATAGGCACACTGCCATGCACATCTAAGGCGGTGTCATGGACATACCATTCATAATAAGAAAAAAAAAATGTGTTATTTGTTTGATCACCCAATAAAACATTTTTCAAAAAACACCACATTTTGACTTGGCCAAGACAACCCACAATCGCACATGCCAAGACTAATATGGTTGGCAAGGCAATATCCAAAGCTAAGCAACGCCATTGTTAGACAGGGCGGTAAAGGCTAGGTTTGAACAAGACAAAGTCCAAAGACAGGTGGTCAACGATATGGTCGGCAAGGCTAGTTTTGGGCAACCCAAAGTCCAAAGACAAAATCCAAAGCCAAGCAACTCCACCGATAGACATGCCGAGAAAAGCTAGTTTTGGAGAAGGCAAAGTCCAACGACAGACAAGGCCAGCAGCATGCAGGATAGTTGAGTAAATGCAAGAAAGTTAGGCTTCAAAACAATTTTTAATCCCTAACTAGGGGGCATGATAGTGTTAGTAGGGTCTAGATCTATGTTCATAAGACCCAAACCTTAGAAACACATAAAAGTCCAACACCCAGAGCTTGGGAAGCTTAAAATATGTCCAACACCCAGAAATTAGGAAGCTTCCAAGCGTCCACGGTTCCAAGCATCCACGCTTCCAAGCATCTACGCGTCCAAGCGTCCAAAAATCCACACTTCCATGCGTCCAAGCGTTCAAACTTCCAAGTGACCACACTCGCCCTGGCCGCGCATTTGGAGGACAAGCAAGTCATGAATGTCCAAGTAAGGCATAGTCGGCGGCCAAGCGAGACCTAACCGCCAAGCGAGGCCAGTTGGCAGCCAAGCGAGACCAGTCGGCAACCAAGCAATGTCAGCCGACCAAGAAGGGGCTAGCCGACGACCATCAAAGCATGGCCGGCGACCAAGTGCCCAACGAGAGTCCAAGTTGGATGGATGTCTTAACTCTCTAGGCGAGCGATCCAAACCTTTAGTTCAAATCATTTGTAACGCCTATAATAACTGCGACATTATATCTTAATAATGTTGTGAATGTTAGGCCTTTATTAACTTAATCAATGGTGACTTGAATAGACGTTGGAATACAGGGGAGTATAAATACCAAGCTATAGTCATCTTCACCATCATGCTTTCTAATACTACACACACACGCTTGCAGTATCCTTCTCATACGCTCTAGCTCACATAACTTACATACTCATCTTGCACATTCACCACTATCAAGATCATACCACCTTCCAACCTTGATCATCTTAGGTTCGTGAAGAACTTGATAAGTTTGCACTGTTTTGGCAGGAGATCTAAGGTTGGAATCACTCAAACATCCCCATTTATGTGTTTAACGATCATGTGATCAAACAGATTTAATAAATTATTTATTTTAATTAGTTTAATAATAGATGACAAAATAAAAATTATGTAGGAAAAACTGGTTGAAAAGAAAATTGTTAAAATTAAATGGTTAATTTATTTAATAAATATTTATTTTAATTTGTTAAATAAAACAAAATTATTCAATTTAATAGATAGAAAGGGTTATAATATGAAATAGTTAAAAAAGTTTCTTTTATATTGTCATATTCTTGTACATTAATTCAATATCTTTAATATATAATAAAAGAGAGGCCTTAAATGCCACATGGCGAATTAAGGTCCTTTGGATGAGTTAAATTTTTTGATAACAGCCGTTAGATCAGATTGATGATATCATCAAAGATTATTTTCATTTTACACCCTTTTACAATACATAATTACATTCTTTTTTTTTCTATCTTTACTAAAATAAAAAAATAAACTATAATTTACTTTTTTTTTTTTGGGAAGGCAAAGCACTTTATTAAACACCAAAAAATACATGAAAGTACACCAAAATTAGGCTACAAGTTAAAGCACTAATAACGTCTATTCTACTACATAGTTTAATGTATTTAGATCTATAAAGAAAAACACTCCATAGGTTTGGAAGTCCACGTAATCCAATCAAGTTTTTGGCAATTGTTTCTATTGGCATTCCAAATATAGGAAAGACTTTGAATTGTTGGGAAAATGTCAGATTCTAAGATAGCCTCCCTTTCGTTTGTTGTTGCGTGGATGATCGAGTTTCTTCTTCTCCATATTGCCCAAATTGCTACCAAACATAACTATAATTTACTTATATAATCGTTCAATTTGGAATATGATTTAACTAATTATTATTCTAAAATATCCTAATACAAAATATCAAAACATGTGTATAAACGTAAAAGTGTATATGTTATTATAACTATAAACAACATGTGTATAAACGTAAACTACATATATTATTATACATATAACGTTATTTTTTCATAATAAATTAAAATCTAAATAAACATAAAATTTACAATTCAATTTTTATTTTTTTCCGCATTATCGCGGAACAATAATCTAGTATATAAATAAAACTATTTTTTTTCCGATTATAACAAAACAAAAATGAAGAAACTATTAGCAAAATCAAAGAACATATTTACATTTATTTGTAAAAGTCTTTATCTTGATATCAATTGAAAAATAAACTTGTTAATTATTCTGATCTAAAATATGTTTTGTAATCACCAAAAGAAAATAGTTTATTCCTAATTTGTTTTGATAAATAAGGGTTATTATATCAATGTTATGGAGATTTTTTAGTTAAATGGTGGAGATTATTAATTTAGAAAAAATAAAGGACTAAATTGGTTAAAGTATTAATTTATAGAGATTTTTCAGTTAAATGATGGAGATTTTTATTTAAGAAAAAAAAATGTCTAATATTATTAAATTGTTAAAAATAAAGGACAAAATTAATTTTATAAACTATTTAAAATGTAGGCTATTTATCAAATTCTTTTTTCTTTTATATATATTATTATTAAGATACTTTCCAATAAACTTGTATATAAATTTAGTAAAATAAATCAATTTTTCTCAAAATACATCTAATTTTTCACAAAATGCATTTAATGTTCAAAAAAGTGCATCTATTTTTTCTTTTTAACTTTTTGACCAAAATCTTGTATTATATGCACTAGATTATTGTCCCGCGATAGCGCGAAAAAAAAATAAAAATTGAATCTTAAATTTTATGTTTATGTAGATTTTAATTTATTATAGGAAAATAATGTTATACGTATAATACATATATACTTTTACGTTTATACATGTTATTTATAATTATAATAACATATAACACATTTACTTTTATACACATATTTTGATACTTTTTATTCGTAGATTTTTGAATAATAATAAGGTAAATCATAGTCCAAATTGAACGATTCTATAAATAAATTATAATTATGTTTTTTTATTTTAGTAGAGATGGAATGAAAGAGAAAATGTGACTATGTATTGTAAAAGGATGTAAAATGAAAATAATTTGATGAAATCATCAATCTTATCTAACTGCTGACATCAAAGAAGTTAACTCATCCAAGGGAACTTACATTGTCATGTGGTATTTAAGGCCCATTTTTATTATATATTAAAGATTAAAGATTATATAGCTATTTTCAAATTAATTTGTATTTAAATTATGAAAAATACACCAATTTTTTTTATAAAATGCATCTAATTTCGAGAGTTAATTTTTTTTCTTTTCTTTTTTGTCTGAAAAGCTATTTAAAGTTATTCAATTATGATTCTTTTAAAAAAAGGATTTTAGTGTTCATATTATTTTTATAATTAAGTTTATTTTTTCATTAACCTTGTTTTATAAAAAAAAATTAAAAAATAAAAAATATGTAAAATACCAATAAAAATGCAATTTATTTAAAAGAAAAAATTAATAATGCAAAAGGAGGAAAAGAGGAAAAAAGAAAACATCCTAAAATTGAAAGAAAGCCGCCCCTAAGTATGTTTGTTTGAGCCTATATAAGCGTCTTATTGTTTATTGTTATTTTAGTTTATGTTTTATAAGTGAGATTTTTCGGTTTATCTAACTGTGTATGGGTTTATTATTATTTCTTATAATATAACAATGTTACATAAAATAAAAAATTTAGAGTGGTGAACATAAGCCGAAATATGTAACTTAAAGGTTTGTGATTTGTGCACCAAAGAAACACCCCCTAAGAATAAAGTGGTTTGTGAAATCCGGATCTTGGAGAGAGATGGATCGCAGTGACAAAGATTCGTTGGCGAAGAGACCTGGTGTACTCGTCATCGGTTCCTCCGCCGTCGGCAAACGGACACTTCTCTCAAGTAACCATTTTTTAATTTCTATCTTAATTTTGCTTCATTGTTTGTTTAATTACTTAATATTTAGTTTATATGCAGTCATAGTAACTTTTGATTCCATAAGTTAAGCTTTGTGATTTCTGTATAATCTAAATCCTTGTTGGTCACTGATCCCACCTTAATTTTATTAGTTTAGATTACTTTTCAATGTCCACAGAGGACATAGATGCTTTACTTTCGTTGTTCGATATTCATTCTATTGAAACAATCCATTTACTTGCTATCTTACTCGCCGGACCTTCTACTCGGATGTACTACTAGTATCAAATCTATATTTATACAGATAATTGCATACAAGTATAGGTCTTTACTCCAGTATATTAAATTAAGTTACGGAGTTTGTTAAAATAAAAAATCTCTTGGACTTGTACCGCAAGAAATCTTCGAGATCGTCTTCTAACTTGGAATCTGTCACAAGAAACAAACGCCTAAAGCTTATCGGGGAGGTGACCCCGATAAGGCTCGGGCGTGAGAATCAGTACTCATGATAAGGATTCCAGATTTAAAGTGTATGTGAAGTTTATGTTTAATTATAAGATAGAACGGACAATTATATGATTTACGCCTTTGTTAGTACCTTCTTTCTAACTAATATACCTACTTTCATGTTGTAGAATTATTATCTGTAGATTTTGAAGATGACACTCACTCGTCTTCAGACATTTTTTCTTACGGGTAAATATCATTTATGTCAGCAACATGGTTGTGATGGATGCTGTGAGGTTTATATTGTGATTCTTTTTTGCTTAAAGATGGTTTGTTTTTATGTTAACCTTTCAGGTGGACAATCAACACAAAGTATTATGCCGCAGATGTCTCCGTTTGGATGGCTCATTTATTTGATCAATTTTCAATCACAGGGGTGCCAATGTTTGATCACCTAGCTGCGTTAGTAATGGTTTTCGACCTCAATAACGTTAGCCTCCTTTCATTCTCTCCATTTGATTTTTTACATGTTTCAGTCATAATCATGACATTAAAGTATGTAAGGCCTTGCAGATGTCAACGTTTTCCGAACTTAAGAAATGGGTTTCGTGTAACGATATTCAGAAATTTGACATCTTGTTATGCATCGGGAATAAAGCAGATCTTGTTCCGGGTCATTCGGCACATGTTGAATACAGACGACGTTTACTCAATCTTAATGACGAGTCAGCAGAATATGGTATTTCCGAATCTGAAGGAAGTAGTTTATTAGGAGATGATGAAAAATCGTCATTGGAGATTAAGATGTCTTGTATGGAATGGTGTTTAGAGCATAATATCGAATATATTGAAGCTTGTGCATCAAATCCCCGGTTTGACAAATGTAAAGTTCTTTAAACTACTCTTAATTTGTTTTTTCTTTTCGGTTTGACAAATGTAAACAACTTGATTCCAGGTTTATCGGTTGATGGTGATTCACAGGGCATTGAACGGCTTCTTGGGGCTTTATCAGCTCATATGTGGCCTGGCATGGTATTGAAAACCGGTGATACTATAAATCAACCTTCATTACCTGAACAAGAAGATTCATCAGATGAAGAAGAACCCAATTATGAATTCGAGTATGAAATCTTATCAGCTGGTTCTGTAGAACCTTGGGATGATACAGAGGTATCTTGGGTTTCTGCAACCAATGATACAGAACCAGTTGCGGGAGATATGCAACCATCAACGTCAACGTCACAACCACAATCACAATTGCAATCACAGGAAGAGATTGAAATAGAACGAGAAAGAGCAATACCGGATGTAGTTGAAGATGCTGATGAAGTTAATGATGAAGGTGGTGTGCCGTTTGAACTTGAGGATATGGAACAGTTGATGTCTGAAATTGGAAACATGCGAGACAGTTTGAGGTTGATGCCTGATTTCCAAAGAAGAGAAATGGCTGCAAAACTCGCCATGAAAATGGCTTCAATGTTTGGTGACAGTAGTGGTGATGAAGGTGAAATAGAGCCGTAAATTTTGCCAACTCCTCCATGTAAGCGGCTATAGTTTGATGATTTGCGAATTTTCTTATATCATGTATGTGACTTTATTTGTTTTTCATCATATCGGATTGGGGCTATTAGAGACACTGCTAAAACTTGAAAACTATGCTGTAATTAAAATATCTGCTCCAGATAGAGTCGTGTACTTTTCAAAAAATCAATCAGTTTACCTTATTTAGTAAAGGGTAAGTGGGCATTAGAGAACATTTGAATTGTTTTTATGAATGTGTGATGAGACGATTACTTCCGGATTTGGTTTTGGGGGAAAAGATGTAAAGATTATGGCTAAAATTACTCATTTTGACCCGTTCTTCAGTCGTCACACACACAAACTACAATAAGTATTGAAATCATCATAAACAAAAGTGCATTTGTGTGTGCTTCAATCATGGTATTGGCAGGCATATTACATAAACGACACCGCCCCCTGTCCCCATTACTGAACTCTTTGAGTTATAAGACTGTCGAGTTTCGAAAATCCCATAATCTTGCTATTGCTTGGCTTCATGATGCAAAATGTTGTATGACAGACATTCATGTGGGATGTAGGTTGAAGTGTTGCTGGGGCGGACCCGATATGATAGGCCCAATTTGGCCCAAATCTGTAAAACTTTTAAAAGCTCATTTGAATTTTGTAGAAAACTTATATTATAATAACTAAAAGTATAGTCGAATTTGGTTCGAATGGCTTAGAAATAAATAGACTACAGTTACATATTACATAACACTAGAAAAGCGCAATGAGAAATTGAGTCGAGCCCATATAACCTTGAGCTCACTTCGTTATATATATTGAGCTCGTTTTTAAGGCTCGAACTCGAAAAACTCAAACCCGATAAAAGCTCGACTTGAACGAGCTTAGATCGAGGCCAAACTCGAGTTGCTCGATGAAAGCTAGAACTCGTTTCGTGTGCAGTCCTTGTTCTCTCATTTGAAATCCTACATTAAAAATAAATTGTTGTATACATAGTTATAAAACTATGTTACTACACTAATAACAAAAAATAAATAAATAGTAAACGGTAACATTTGAATATTGTTTAGGCTACTTTCGATGTGTTCAACTAGGGACCGACCAAGCTAGTGTATAGCGGGATTGGGCGAACTCACTAATTTTTCTTTATTTTTTATTTTCTTTTTAAATTTGTAGAATTCTAGGATAATTTTAATTTATTTTAGTGCAATTTTGATTATAAAGCCACTAATTTTATACATAAACGTTACTTATATTATTCAGAGTTAATTACAAAAATCATCCCTAAGGTTTATCTCAAATTATGGATTTCGTTCCTAAGTTTAAAAAGTTGTATAAATCATCCACTTTTAGAAAACTAATTACCTTTTTTGTCCCTAAGATTTTCTCCAATTACGGATTCATCCCTAATGTTTGTCCTCAGTTACGGATTTGGTCTCTAAGGTTTGCCCCAATTACGGGTGCAAATTAGAAATTAGGGATGAAAAGCGTAATTAATTTCTAAACCTGAACGATATATGCAACTTTTTAAACTTAAGGACGAAATCCATAATTTTGAATAAACCATAGGAACGATTTATGTAATGTGAATGGTTCATGCGAGAACTCCCCTTTTTGCGAGAACTGCGAGAACTCTCACAAAAAGTGTTAAATCACGTTTCACTTTGTTCATTCACATGCAAACTCTTTTGGAGATTAATAATCAAGTAAATATAAACGTAAAAAACTAAAAAAATCATATAAAATGACGTAAAAAAATTGTCGTTCATATATGAACTCATTTTTGAAAAAAAAAATGTACACATGTGAACAATTCTAAATACACGTGATTTTATACAATTTTTTTAATTTTTCATTTATATTTTTACTAGATTTTTAACATTCAATAGTTTTTACATGTCAATCGACATAATTACATGTTAATTGACACATTTTTTAAGAGTTCTCGCAGTTCTCGCAGAAATAAAAGTTCTCGCATGAATCAGTCCCTTTATGTAATTAACACTTTTATTTATAAACCCATTTAGCAATATACGTGTGGCTCTGTCCATGTGTTTAACACATTTAAATCCATTCTCCTTGTGTAACTATTTTCTTTTAGACTTTACATATTTTAGGATTAACAACAAAATGCAACCCGGGTTAACTTGAATTTATACAAATGAGTTAAAATTACAACATCTGGTTAGAAGTCATTCCAAATTAAAAAACCGTTCGATTAGTTCAATTTTAATACGTTATTAGATTCTCTCGTAGCCAACATCGTGTTCGTTCTCTAGATTCCAAATATCAAACCGGGATGGAATATGTATGTCAAAAGGAAGTCTTAATTAAAAACACTACTTATGTAGGGAACAAAATAATACATTCGACCTCTTACATAAAATAATTAATGATTGAAAAACAGCTTTTATACAACAAAAATGCGCCACTCACTTAATTGAGAGATAACCATATCTACCTTTAAACATAAGATAGACATTACATATATCCCTCGGTCCAAATGTCATATGTACTTCTTCGCTTTTGAATTAAAGCGTAATTCCAATGTGAAGAAAGATTTATATATTTTAATTTAAAAGACCATATGTATGGGTTAAAGTTATCAGAATATAACCTACTTTGTTCAAATGTTTATTTTATGTAATGAACTTTTTTTTTGTTCATTTGGGTACCTAAACTCTTTAAACCGGATAATTAACTACCTAAACTTTTTTAAACCGACTAAAAAAATCAGAATTTTAAACACCAAATTAATTAAACAATTCCATTTTTTTTCAAAAGTTTATTCACACAAATATTGACTTTCACTATGAACATGAAAGTCAACTAACATAAATTGGTTTGATTCTAACAAACAACTTATCACACGGAAAATCCAACGACTCCGTTTATCACCGGCGCTAAACACAATGAAATCGAATTGTTGTTAGGATTTCCGTTGAAATTAGGAACCTCAAATTATCGTTGTATGTGTGTGTGTGTGTGTCGCTGTATGTGTGTGTGTGTTTTGAAAACAGCAAGACGATGAAGAAGACACCTGGAAGACGAGGACAACACGTGGCAAAGACACGTATAAGAAATTCCACCTGGCAAGAGACGTGTATGTTACTGGAGTTGATATATAACGAAGCAAGTAACAGAATCAAGCGTAACAGAATTCAGCTTCCAAGCCCAGAAAAAAAAAAATACTGAGCCCCCAAACCCCAGCCCAACCCAATGAAATAAACAAATAATATATGGCACACAATCATATGCAATGAGGAGATTTAATAAGAGTATAATAAGAGAAGTTCATTTTGATTAGAATGATTGCTTAAAATAATATAACTCCTTAATCAAGTTTAGTATATCAGTTCCTTTTCAACAGTTTATAAGATTTATGAATATCGACAAAAAAGTCAACAAATCAAGATTTTGTCTGATTTAGTGTTATGATGTTAATTTTCTTCATCATGCTATCTTAATCGTTAGATTTCGAGTGTATCGAAAAGTTCTATAACAAAAGAGCATCATATGATTATCGAAAAGTTCTAGGTGACTTGAAGATCAATTATAGAATTCCATATGTATTATTTTGAAATTCAATATATTTAATTTTTTGTCAAAAGAGCATCATATGGTCACTTTACAAGTTTAAACATCTATCTGTTTTGAATTCCTTAAACAAATAATTATATTTGTCAAATCCTTCTTTATAACCGAAGCCATCATTATCAAATTGAAATAAAGAGCAAAATATGACTTCAAAAAGTAAAAATTCAATCCTAATCCCTTGGATTCAGGTAATGATAATTATCTTGGCTTTTTGCCTAGCAAGTTGGCTTAAAGCCTAAAAGTATGATAACAAAATATGATTACTTTTTTGTGGGCATGTTGCATGTTAAGAGACTTTGTTTGCATTAAAGTGTAGCATCTTTAAAATTTTATTTTTAACCAAACTTTTCCCTCTATTTTCTCCTTTTAAAGTTCAATTTTAAACATTGGTAACTTTCCCTTTTTACAACTTTTAAAACAAGATAAGCGTTAGCCCCCCACCCCAACTCGGGTGCAGACATAAAAAGATGTTAACATATGTGGTCGTGTTTTGTTATTTTTGCAGCGATAAAGATACTTACGGGTATGACTTTTTGTTTAAACGCAAAGTGAAAAAGTTTCACGCCCACAAAATAAAAAGTATGCAAAACTATTAAATTTTTCAGGTACGCCTAGGGCCAACCCAAGCCAACCCGAGTGGAACCCTACCATTAGTCCCGATCAAAGCATGTGCCATGTGTATTTGTGACCTTATCAAATAACATAGTGAGTATATTCAAATTTCTTTAAATAATCATCATGGAAGTCATTTTCGTATAACTATCACCCCACTTGCCTATGAATGTAAGATCAAGTATGCTTGTATGGGACTGCAATAATAATGTCTATGTTATATGAACCAAATTGTATGTCAATTCATAATGAGGGGTAACCTTAATGAAAATACCGTTCCGAATCCAAAGACATATGAAAAGAAACCAACGAATCTAAAAAAAGTAAAAGGAATAAACGATAAACATTAAAAGGTATAACGATAATCTCCTTTTCAAAGGGAAAATTTTAAAGAGCAATGTCATCGAAGATATACCATGATGTTTGAGTTTGACATCTGGGAGTTAAATTTGTTAGAGTATTAGGTTTGTATCTTTGATAATTTTCTGAATCATGTATTGTTCAATTTCTTAATAAAGTGTTTCGTCTCAACTAAGTTAGCATAAACTCTTTAAATGTGGTAATTTAATAAATGGCAATAAGTATTCAAGGTAATGATCAAAATAGAAGATAAACTTGTTGTGTTTTCATCTATGTTTTCTGAGACAGAACTTTAAATATAACCGTAAGACAATTTTGTCAGTTATGTCATTTATTAAAAGACAACTCCGTTCATTTTGACGGTAAAACCTGTTACACATAACAAGTGGGTTTTCTGGAAGAAAATCGGCTCCAAAAGTTGGTGTACTAAATATACTGTTTGGATCGAGACATTGTCCCAAACCCCAACATAATGACCAATTTTTTTGATATCATGTTAATCCACCGAATTTATATCTAAAGTTACTCGATTTGATCCAACCAAAACTCATATGTTTTGCAACCTTAACTATTAGTGTCTCCTCAACTTTTTCAATTGAGAAAGGACGCCATTAACTAATGAACATTTCATTCTCGAAGTGTTTGACACAAAACAATTCATAACAATACATCACATTACATCTTCCTTTATTTTAACAATAATTGATGTTAATTAGAGTCACTAAAAGTTCATTATACCTAAAGCTAATCATATATGGCATTATTTAGTGTTTGGTAAACAAAATAGCCTGATCTCACTTTAAAATAATATACTCTTGGCTTCTAGAGTCAAAAGGTCAAAGAGTCAAAACCATGCCCACTAATTTGGTATAATATCTTGTTAGGCTATTAATTTATAAAATAAAAATAAAAATCATGAACCAATATAATATATTTTCATAAATCTTTAAGAATGATAGTTTCTTTAACAAATAAAATAAAAACAAATACTTTGTTGAAAATCATCATTTTAGATAAAGATTTCAATATATAGTAAAGTTTATTATAAAAAAACCTAATGTTACATCGTATCTAATAATTTTATACATTTTTTTTTATCCCTTACAAGACTTAAATTCACCACCTTTAAATTATAATTCAACTCACTTACCGTTTAGTTACAAAAGTTTTAGTTAATTTGATGCTCGTAATTAATGTTTATATTTAGAATATGTAAGTTTCTCTATTTAAGTAAAACGTTAGAATCTCGTCGAATACAAAATATATACAGTCGTGGTGTGTATCAAAATTGTTTTTCTTTTTTTGAATTCAAATATTTCTGGAAACAAACAAATAAATAAAGTGAAAATGGACAAATTAAAGGAAATATGAGAATCTAAATTTTTGGTTCCAAGCTTAAAAATGGATACCTAATTTTAAAAAGCTTGTAGTATGCATATATTTGAGAATATTTTCACCTTTCACTTTTTATGAGTAGGTCCATAGCCTAGTCATTTGCTGGAAATAAAATCTTATTGAAAATGAATAAAGATTGTGCACATGAAGTTAAAGATGTTTCATGGAATGTGGCCTTTTTGAATTATTATAAACTTTAGCATAAGTTGCACACTTGCCCTTATTCTTGTTACACTAAGCAAATTATATGATCGATCAATCTACGTGTTTCTTGATTTTAGTAGGGAATTAGTGAATAGCATGGATATACACCCTAGCGACGCCATTTGCTTAAGCAGTAGGATGCTTAAGTTCTATGTGTGTGCGGGTTTTCGTATATAATGGATGTGTCTGGTACGAGGTTTTTAGAAACTTTTCTAGGGGCTATAAGTTTTTAGTTTGAAAATTAAAGTCTTCTTTTAGATATAGTCATATTTGATAGCGAGAGGTTTAAGGTTTTAATTTTTAAGAAAAAATGCTCAAATTAAAAATCTTTTCAAAGAGCTTGAGACTTTTAAAAAAATTATAGTATCGAAATAAAAGTTTCCGCTTCTAGCATCTAGCTATAATCTGACAACTTTAGTCCTATTTACGCCAAACACACCGATAGTGTCGAAGATTAGGTTAATTAGATGAAGCTCGACAGACACATTTAGAGTCGATGAGCTAGTTGATTAGGCCAGGCAAAAATATTTGGTTAACCACAAAATAGATTATCAATAATTAAAACATGGTATTATTTATCAGAAATGAAACCTAACAAGGTGTACAAGTCACTTCAAGATCTAATTCTTTTAGTTTTGACGAAACAAACAAAATAACTTATAAATAAAGCCTTTTTATTTCATAAGAAAACATTTGATTGTGTATTAATCATATAGGGAAATGTTTGGTTGTTAGATGTTTCAACCATGTTTGATGATATTAACTAATTAAAACGAAGTCCTTTCAATTTAACGAATCATGTGCATGCATAGAGACATATTATATGTAAATTCACTGACATATATAATTGTTTCAAGTTATTATGTTATTTTACTGTTATCTACTCAAAATAAGTCGGTCATTAACAAAAAACAAGTATATATAAGAAAAGGTGAAGGAAATTTATACGAATTGAGTTTAAGCATGAGCGTACATATTTTTTTCATTTTTCTTAAACTCGCATAAATAAAATTTATAATATCAAAGGTCTCGTTAGAAGAATCACAAATGTTCATTGACCACTCGATGATACATACTGATTCAAGCAGGTAACTATAAAGTATACTTTGAAATTTTGGATTGTAGAGAACATCTTTTTATAGGTTATATACACGTGTAATGGAATATATGAAAAAACGAATAATTTTACTTTGGTAAAGGAATGTCATTATACCAAAGTTGGTAAAAAGAATCATCTTAACTTGAAAACTTCTCCCTCCTAATCATCATCTTCATCGTATCTTTCACCTTTATAATTATTTAAACCACAAAGTTTATGACAAAAATATTTGAACAAATTATCAAAATAATCACCTATCATTTACATTATATAAAAATAATCACCAGATATGCGATGAATTTCTCGTCACATTTTTTCGTCGCGAAAGTACACATATTTTAATCAGACCAATAAAAAATCGACACGTTGTCGCGACACTATTCATTTCTCGCACCAATAATCATTTTCGCGACGACGTGTCTGATTTTTATTGGTCTGATTTTGTTTTATGTACTTAGAAATTCGTCGCGAATCAGGTGATTATTTTTATAAAATGTAAGTGATAGGTGATTATTCGGGTGATTAAGTGTACGTATTTCAATCATATATTCTAAAAATTTAAATTTCATTACTTTCAATTTATCGATATCATATATTCGGGTGATTAAGTGTATTTCATTCATACTAGTTTTAAAGTTAACTATATAAATTGTTCATAACGTTTCAATTTATCGATATCATGCTCACCTTAATAGTCAAATTTGCCTCCATGTTACATCTAAATGTAACTTATAATGACAATCAAGTGTTAAAAAAATGATGAACAAAAAGAACAAAGAAATGATTTAAGATAAAATAGAATCTAAATCAAGACAAGAAAAATATCTTAACGAAACCATTTGTCAACTAGTCAAATTGTAGATTTGTCCAAAAGAGAATATAACATCTTAAATCCTAATCGACAAGACCATTAAACGTATTTGAATTTGGTTAAAATAGATTAAATGTGTTGAGTAAAACATATATTTTAGAAGAAATAATAGATGATACTAGCATTAATTATTTTAGAAACATTAATTATTTTACACCAAAGGGCTTCTAGCCTAGCGGTATGGTGGTGACCCATTGACCGGAAGGTCATGGGTTCAAGTCTCGGTGGAGACAATTAGGTGAATTGTAAATTTGGTGAATTATATATAGTCTATTTGTAGTATTTGCCTTTCCAAAAAAAAATAAAAAATTCCATGGATAACAATATCAAATCGAAATTGAAAATTTCAACGACTTAAATGTAAGGCTAGTCCAAGACAAGAACATTTATCTAACGAATTTACTACGATCTAACTTAAGTCTAGTGTCATATTAGGTGTATAAGGATATATTTGACGGTTGACTATTTTGTAACGTGCTTATTAAATATATAAATTTTAAAACAATAAACTGTTAAAATAGTTTATGAAAAAAAGACTTTATTGAAAATAATGACAAAATAATTCTATCAAATTATAACAGCTAAGCATAAACCTTATAATGGTTTAAGACCCTAACAAATTCATTGAATTTTTAGATCTAAATTAAAAAAAAAAATTATTAAACACTTAATAATTATCGAAAACCTATTTAAACCACATAAACATTAAATATTCATTTATAATGGTTTATAAAAAGATAATTCTCATCCAAAAATTAACTCATCTTTAAACACACCATTGGAGATATGTTTAATTCCTAAAGGCTTGGAAGACAACATACCATTCCTTCCCCTGTTAATATCATCCTCGGTCCGTGTCTGATATAGTTAATATGAAAAAAACGAAATAGTAAGTGTCTAAAAATAGTGATTTGAAAGGATAAAATGGTTCTTTACATATATGTAGCAGAAAATATCTTATAACGGATGATGGACAATTGAGATTTTGAGGGTAAGTATTACGAGCATTGTAATCTAGCCTTTAATATGTAACCAACTACACTAAATATCTATCTATTTTTTTCATTCCATACATATATGTCATGTCATTTTATATATATATTTTAGTAAAATTTTTGTAACTTAAGCATTGCCCCATATTAAACTGTACAAAATTTTTAATTTGAGTTAATCATAAGGGCAATCTTTATAATCTAGCCTTTAATATGTAACCAACTACACTACACGTTAGTAGCCACGCTAAAGTGGTAGAATGTGTATGGAATAAGATTAGAATTCGAAGCCGCCGCCACCACCACCACCACTAAGCTTTAATTTTAGAATATTTTGAATTTGAGTATCCTAGTAATTTGATTTAAAATATGAAAATTTGACAATCTTAAAGTATGTAAAATCTTCTAATTGGCAGCATAAGACAAAAAGGGTGTTGGTCCCTCCCAAATTTTTGGCTATTAGAACAAATTTTTTGTTATATTTTCAGAAATAACTTATATTTAGTGTCTTTTTTAAGTTTGGCCCCTCCTAAAAACTATATTTTGTGTTTGCAAGCTTCGTCCCTGATTGGCAGTACACTATTTAAGATTATTTATTATTAGAGTAAATTACATAGATCGTCCCTAAGGTTTATATGGAATTATGGATTTCGTCCCTAACTTTGAAAAGTTGCATGGATCGTCCCATTGTTTAAACTAATTACTCATTTCGTCCCTAATTTGGACGTCCGTTAATTTCCACCGTTAGCCTTCCTCACGTGTTAAACACGTGAGGGGTATTTTCGTCATTTCGCATTCTCAGGAAATCAAATTAGAGCCTCTTTCTCTTTCTCTTTCTCTTTCATCCCACCACCAACACCAGTATAATTTCAACCCAAATCTCCATTACCCAATTTCAAAACCCTACAAAGATCCCAAATCAAAATCTCCGCCAAAATTGTTACACAAAATCGTTACTGAAATCGTTTCATACACAAAATCGTTACACAAAAATTAAAACAGTTGAACTTATTACTATTTTTATGAATTAATTATTAATTAAGAAGAAAAAACAAATTAGAAAAGTGAAAGTGTTGATTTTGAGTAATGGAATGTTAGATTCGGCCATTGTTGTTGAGGATCTGCAGCAGTGGCGCAAGGATGAAGATAAACCCTAATTTTGCGACTCTACAACCCACCATTAGCACCACCATCACCACCTGAGATCTGCAGCAGCGGCGCAAGGTTGAAAACTGCAGCAACAGCAGAACGGAATCATGCTCATCATCTCTAACCACCTCCGGCGCCGGCACCGACCCAATCTGCCGCTGGCTTTACGAAAGCTACACCACCTCCGATCCCGACCTCCGTCTCATCACGAATGAAGAATTAATCGATTATGAGGGTTAGTATTGCTGCTGCTAGAAATTAATCGATTTCAGAAACTGAATTTGTGTTATGAAGAAGATGAAGTGATGAAGAAGAGAGAATAGGGGTAATAAAATTGTGTTATGAAATCTGTGTTATGAAGAAGATGGACTGAATTTGTGTTATGAAATCTATTAGAAAAGGGGTAATAAAATTGAAGACTAGGAAATGACGAAAATACCCCTCACGTGTTTAACACGTGAGGGAAGGCTAACGGTGAAAATTAACGGACGTCCAAATTAGGGACGAAATGAGTAATTAGTTTAAACAATGGGACGATCAATGCAACTTTTCAAAGTTAGGGACGGAATCCATAATTCCATATAAACCTTAGGGACGATCTATGTAATTTACTCTTATTATTATTTGTTTTTGCTTTTGCGTTTCTTATAGCCGATTTACTCTTAGTTGTTAGTATACGCAATAACACATAAAAGTGTAGGTGATATGAAATGCCTTTTTATCCTGTTAGGTGACATATTTAAAACGATTAAATTAAAATTTACTAAACTGGATATTTAAATCGCTTATGTTAATAAAACATTATACATTTCTTGTCCTTTAATAGTTATTATTTTGTGCTACATTTAGTGCCATTTTTATCTACATTTTTTAAATTTGAAAATAACAAAAATTAACATAATTCAAATGTAACAATTTTTGTTTCTCTCAAACCAAACGCAAACCACTACCTATATAATTTGATGACATCATTCCTTGTGTCATAATGATTTCAATAGTTTAAAAGTATAGCAAACAAAAAAAACACATAAAAAAGATAAGATGCAAAGCTACCATTCAAGGAAAGAATAATAAAAAGGTAACAAAAGTTTCACAATGTACCCAAACCTTTGGGGACAAACTATTTTCAAATACTATTTTTAATGTATCTAAATAGTTTATAATATATAATAAACTTTTAATACGTGTCTATAAACAAATTAACATTTGTATTAATTTGAAGAAAACAGGATAACAGCTACAACTAAAGTGATGGAACAGGGGAAAATATTTCCTAATTTCTAAACCCCAAACAAACATTACAACCGTGTCACGGACTTTTACTGGATATAACTTACATCCAATTAAAATTAATCATCCATCATTAAACCTTATTTTTCTCGTGTTACTAATTATTTACTGCGATTAAAACATTAATCACGGTAAGTAATCAGCTGAACACGAGTTATTATCATGTGGTTGTTGTTGTCTACTTTTCGTAGACGACACTTCACCAGTCGGAATCTCTCCGCATTTCCGACATCTGGTGACCACCAAAATCTGTCTACAAGACGGACACGACGAATGCGAACCAAGCCATAAATCAATACATCCGACATGGAATCCATGTCCACACTGAGGCAAAACACGGATCTCATCTCCATCGACATATTCAGCTAAACAAATCGCACAGTCGCCAGAAGACAACTTCCGGCAGTTTTCTGTTAGATCAGTTGAACCGTATACGATTTTCGGTAAAGTTTCAACTATCTTCTTCTTAATTCCTTTATTAGCTGCTGGCGAGTGAGTCTGGCGAGCTGTGGAGGTAGATCCCCGGCGTAGCCACGCGCAACGAGCGACTGCGATTAGTCCGAGCACGCAGATTAGCGCGCATAACAAAGCGGCGAGGATGACGACGAAATCGGATTCTACTGCGACGGCTTCCGGTGGCTCAGCGGTGATTTGATCGAATGATGAAGATGAGTTTGTGATTGAAGAGAGTAATCTTAATGAACGAGACATAGTGTGTATGTGTGTGTGTGTGTGTGTGTGTGAGAGAGAGAGAGAGAGAGAGAGGGGGAAGGAATGGAATGGATAGGTTTTTGTGAGAGTGTGTATCTATATGTATATGTATATATTTGGTGTGGGTGTGTGGGGACTGAAGATGGAGCTGCAGCTGGACCTGCACATGTAGGTTTCTAACTGACAACAGGGGTTTTATCCTGTGTTTGTCACTAGTGCTACGGTCCACGTACTTGTTTTTTCACTTCTTATTTTATTAAGATTATATTTAAGTATTAATATTCTTTACTTTTTTTTTATTGTTTATTGTTATTGTTATTTTAATGCATTGAATATATTCCGCCACTTCTTTAATTCTATCGTTATTAAAAGATAGAGAAATGCCAATTATAGAAAGGGCCATAGTTAACGTGTGGAAGTAAAAACTAGTACACCCGATTTATGTATGAAAACTACCTTTTAATTATAATGTTTGTGATTATGATCGGGGTTTGTACATAACATGTGTAGAATGTGTGAGTCAATGTGCTGAATGAGTTTTTATTTTGTAGTTACGATAATTACATCCTCATAGGTTGTGGTTTAATAATTTCGACATATATTATTTCATTGTATATAATCATAAATGTCTCATACATTTTGAGATCTCACTTCTTACATTTACGGATTACAACTTTTTTAAAAAATTTCATACCGTTTTGATTACAACTGTTGTGATTATTAAAACTCTTCTTTTAATACTTACATGTGTTTGCTTAACAACAAAACAAAACAAACAAAAAACGTATCCTGGATGAATTTTCCGAAAAAATATTATAAATATAGACGTTTGGGGTTTTTAAAAGGCTTATTTTGAAATTTTACACATGACTTATATATTTTCGAGATAGACTCTAATTATTATTAAAATTTTCTGAAAAGGTAATTTAACTTTTAAACTGGAAGTAAAAAAGACAATAATGTGTACAAAATCCCTACGATGTTTTAGTTACTTTAGAAATGAAAAAAGTATATAAGATTCTTTTTTTTCTCAATATTATTTTTACTTAGAAAAGTTTTTTTCATATTAAAACTAATAAGTTTTTAATTAATTAAAAAATATCCCGCTCTTTGGGACCCCATCAATAATCTAGGTTTTAGATCATTTACATTCATTTCGTCCTATATAACCCTGACAACTAAGCTACCAAGCCTACCATAATAACTTTCTATAATAGGTACGTTGTGATATTTGTTACAGAGTATTTGGCCTAGGTTATGTGTCATAGATGTGATATTTTTTTTATTTTTTTTTGTCTTTTTTTGTCTTTTTGTTATCGTTCTTTTTAATTTTTCAAATATCGTAAAATAGCAAATATTATACATAATTTAACAAAAAAATAAATTGTGTATTAAAATGCAACATTCGTATTCTATTATTCACATATTCGGTATAATAAAAAACAGTATAATGATGTAATGAACAAATAAATTATATATTAATAAAAAAACAGTATTATTCACATATTCGGTATAATAAAAAACAGTATTATTCACATATTCGGTATAATTCGTATTCTATTATTCACATATTTGGTAAAATCGAATGGACGGTAAAACATGATTTTTCTGTTTTCCAACCTTCGTTTTTACCAGAATTGATATAAATAAATTTCTGAGCTTTTCGTTATTGTTATATGTTTATTCACAAAAAATTAACAAGAAAATAATAATTAAAAGCTTGTTTGTGTAACTATAAAATACATGTTATGTGTGAAAACTATAAAATACATGTTATGTGTGAAACGGAGAGTTATTCATATTGTTGAATAATATTAAAAACCCGTCAGTATTTGTTTATAAAACCCAATAATTTCACCTTTTTTTTTATAAAAAACGAGAGAAATATTTGTATAAAAGTAATGTGTTTTTATAAAAAAAATTCGTCGGATTTTATAGACTTTTGAAAAAAAAAACATAAGGAATCAAAATTCTGAAACGTAAAAACGAATAGACATAAAGTTGACATAAATAATGAAATATGCAAAATTTCGTTTATATGCAAAACACCCGTAAACATAATAAAATAATTTTAGTTTCTTTTTATACTAAAAATGTGAATGTGTTTGAAGAAAAAAATATGTTTTGTATTTTTTAGAATTAATTTAAAATACAAGTGTTAGATTATTTAAAATAGAAAGGTTAATTAGTTTTATTTAATTATTACTATTTAAAATAAGGGTTAAATTATTTAAAGTAAATGAGTTAAAATAAAATTATTAATGATGACATCATCAAAATGATCTAATGGTTCAAATTAAAGTTGGATTTTCATCTAATGGTTATTACTTTGCGGCATTTTAGGCCACTCTTTTATTATATATAAAGATAACATAAAAATAAAAAAGTAAAAAAGATATTTAATACTAAAATATTAAACAAATAAAAGAAATATGTGGATGTGAGTAGTCTAGGGAATAGGGAGGGTATGGTAGGAAGGGTATGACATGTGGGGTAGGGGGGTCTTCATTTATTTTATGTCTTTGTTAGGCACAGACAATTATGAAACTGTAAGAAGATTAGATGGCTTAAATGTAAGTATACATAAACTTTTAATTGAACAAGCATTTAATTTACTTGACTGTTTAACAATTGCGTTTTAGTCATACTTAAATATCAATACAATCCACAAGCGTAGTGACCTAATGGTTTAAGGTTGCTCTCTAAGGATAAATAGAACTAAGAATCGACATGGTCGAACATAAGATTTTGGGTGATCATGTGCGACAAATAAAAAATGGCTCTCTAAATAGATATTTGATATACTAAACCAATTAAATTTGTACTATAATGATTGTCATTTATAATTAAATAAAACAAAATAATAGTCTTTAAGTTTTTTTTCTTATGTTGTTACATAAATATAATATGTTTTTACTAAAACATATATATATGTACTAAAAAATTGTTTTCGTGCAAAGTTTGGATCATTTGCGGTCGCTCATAATACACTTCATAAAATTCGGCCCTATAAATAGTAAAAGCTAAAAATATATATCCCCATGTGGCCCAAAGATTCATTCAGGACGACTTTAGTCTAATGACAAAGTGGTCATATTGGGATTAGTAGATTTATAAAACGAGTCGGGTATCTAACAAAAGATGGTTTCTTATAGAACTTTGAAGCTTAATATTTAGAGATAAAATTAACTAATGATACTTATAAGGTTTTGACATTCTCGCAACATGAAGTTATCACTATACTTCTATTTTCTAAATTTTTACAAAAATGTGTTTGATCTTATTACTAACTTATCACGACAGAGGTTCCTCTTCGTAACATCTGCCGTCGTTGATACCATATGTCTTGTCTATTTCACTTGAAATGAGAGTAGCAAAAGCCGTTGGTTTCTGTCCTATCATTTTATTAGAGATATAGTTGCAAAAAATCAAAATCTAAAATATCTAGCAAGTTGTATGATAAGATATTCTCATGGATGATTGTGAATAAACGGTAGGATATTTTAGAATTTTTGATTATTTTATTATAAAATACCCTACTACTTTTAGTCTCATTACTAATAATTTACTTTTAATTATTCTGTTCAATTATTAAACATAGTACGTTTTTTTAAAGGACTTTATTTACATAAACACAATTTCTTTGTTTTCAAAACTTATTTTCTCTTAAAAAATGTTTATTAAAGAAACCGTTAAAGCTGTTATTATTTTTTCTTAACACTAAATTATAATTACGAAAGAAAATCTTCGTAAAAGTTTTAACATATCTAACCAAGATTTAAATATAACTTAACCGCCTCAATGTAATTATTTGTCAGTCCATATAATAACGACATAAACTTGTATTGACTTCCATTAATGACCAAAAGAAATCATCCTTTATGCCGTAGGAAAAATCCTTAACATTTGTCAATTATATTTATTATATATTTTAAACAAATTTTAAAAACTAATTATGTTAATATAATAACCGTTAACCAATGGGTCCAAGACACATGTTAGAAAGTCTACACTTACAAAATAATTACAAAATACTTTTACAAAATGATGTGTTTAGAGATTAATAAAAAAGAAAAAAATATGAGAGAGAATTAGTGGTGTAGTGTGATTGGTTATATTTATGTGTCATGTCATTTTGTACGTTACTTTTTATAAATGTTTTGTATTTGTAGCATTTCTCTTATAATAATCTATTATAAGTAGTCAAGTAGAAAGAAGTAGCCCACAGGTTCCACAATCCAGATACCTTAATCTTAGCCATAAATTGATGTACCAACAATAACTAAAGGAATAATTGGAGTGGGAAATAAGGCAGAAGCACTGTTTAACTTTTCGATACAGCGCCAAACACATGATGAAAAAGAAGATAAGATAACGAAAATGAGATTTGACAAACAAGGTTTTTAATTGTTTGTCAAATTTGATGGGTTAAAATTTTAATTTAGAACAAAGATATTTAATTTTATAATTAAAATATTCTGTTTTACAGAAAGTCCATTTCATTCTTTTATGTTTCTTACAACTAATTATAAATCCGATAAATTTTTGTCATATCATATTGACCAGAGGCAAAATATCTAACCATTCGTTTTATTAGATTCAAAATTACAAGTGCTCTTAAAGTAAAACAGACTAGTCACGGTAAATAATCACTTGAACTAGAGCTACTACTACTACTGCTATGTTGCATACGTTTATCTTCAATCTTCACCAAAACATTTCTATTTCCGTTTCCATCGCAAATTGTCGGAAATTCACCACATTTTACGCACCTCTCGGGCACTAAGACCTGTCTACACGACGGACACGAAGAATGTGAAGTCAACCACATATCAATACACTCAACATGAAATCCATGTCCACATTGAGGCAACATACGAATCTCATCTCCGTTAACATACTCGGTCAAACAAATCACACATTCATTAGAAGATAACATTACACACCTCCCAGAACCGTTATCTTCTTTCTCCGAATCAAATTTAAATTTCGGAATCACTTCAATTACTTTCCTTTTCATACCTTTATTAGCAGACGGATTAATTGGAGCCTGTCCACTACTAGCAACCGATCCACGACGTAGCCATGTGCAACGAGCTACCGCGATAAGACCTGCAATACAAATTCCAGCACAAAGTAACGCGGCAAGGATTACCACAAAATCTGATTCAACAGTGGCTGCCTCGGGTGGTTCTGCTACCGTCAACGCGTTATTGACAGTGGATAGGAACCTATACGAACGAGTCATTTGAGTTTAAGTTTGATTTTTATCGGCTTTAACTTGTTAAATGACTTAACTTCTTGAAAAAAAAAATGTGAAATGTGTTACAGAAAAAGAAAGAAATATGAAATATCCAATAGTGTAGTAGTGGATTTCTTTTTTTGCTTTGAATGCATATGGAAAGTGTGAATTTATATAAAGGATTGTGGGGACTACGGATGCAATTTGCATATGCATTTGATTTTTTTTTCCTACTATGGTACCGGCAACCAATTTTGGATGTTGTCTAGTAACCTACCAACCGTATTTAGATTTACTTAACATCTACATTATGTTCTCATCTTTTATTATTCATGATGTGCATCTCTAACCACTGTTACAAAACTCGCTTTAATATGACACTCGAATAGTTAGATAAGGACTCATAGGATTGCTTGTTGAACTCGGTTACGATACTAATATATATGGAAAAAGTATGATTAGGTGAGTTACATTCTTAACCACTAAGGATGAGTGTGCATCCTCGTCTTCATTGGTCCCCTACTCCATTTGCGTTTTATTGTAATGGCTTACAAGCGTTGAAGAGGGAAGCTTTCCATATCGTATCAACCAGCAAATCCTTTTGTTTGGTAATCTTTATCTATGACCGCTAGAGTAATTATCAATGTTGTTAAGCAAAAGGCGAGGGTGGGCGATTTTGAACCAATGCAAGCGGTATGTGAGAACTTAAGGCCATTGATGATCATTTAGTCATTTTCGTAGTTCATATGGTGATAACTAACGTTATCTAGTCGTATGATTAGGCTGATTACTTTCTAGACAGCAAAGGATGAGCGCTTGGCGTCCACTTAATGAATAAATGTAATGCGACTAGTCCCCTACTTCATTCGAGCTTTATTGTAATGACTTGCAAGTTTCTTAGAGGGAAGCCATACATATGTCCCGACAACTCCATTGTGTTGGCAAATACATGGCCTATTTTGAACCAAACCCAATGTTATGTGGTGTATTTCCGAATCACCTCATTTAGAAGCAATTATACATCATTAATTTATTCATTTTCGTAATTCATTTGGCCTTGGAATCCCAATGAAAAACATGTTTAAACAACTCCATGATTTTTCAACTTCGTCACCGAAACCTTCTTGATCAAGCCAGAAGTCATAAAATCTTAAGTTTTTTTTTATTAACACTAGTATAGAACTCGTGCATTACAACAACGAATATTACATTCGAATATCACACTAGGTGTAATGGGTTTTGGTCCAGTCCTACGGGCTATATAAAGAATTATAAGCAGTTTTTTTTTCAAATGAACATTGGTTTCTTTCTAGGCAATGTCTAATAGTTTATGGTTTAAACCTTATTTTATTTTAAAAGACATGTGTCTTCCATTAAAAAATTTATAAAACTACCTTGTTTTTGAAAACCATTATCAAAACTACCTTGGTTTTCGAGCCACCTTCAAAAATACCCCATTCGCACCTACTAGGTGCGAACCCTGTGAAATGATCAAAACCTTTACATGGATCGCACCTAGCAGGTGCGACCCCTGTGAAAGATTAAAAAAAAAAACCTTTAGAGGGGTCGCACGTAGTAGGTGCGACCCCTGTGAAGAGAAATTTCATGCATGCAACGTAGAAAATTCTGCCTATATATATCCCACATTACACTTAAACAAAAACTTGCACAAAAACACAACACAACTTAAAACACACATACACTCACATATTACAACACAAACTCAAACACTTTTATCAACAAATATTTCGATGGAAAATTCACGAGTTGCACAACTTTGCGAACAACTAGTAGTAAAGACGAAAGTCCCTAGTCGTAGGATTTGGTTTGGAGGAACTCCCTACACTGGATGAGGAAAGAAATAGAGTGCAAAATAAAATTAACGAGATTATTGGAAACGCTGTTGAAGATGATGATTCAAACCGTACAAGTACAGTGACCGGCGTAATTTTAGCCGATAGCGCAAGGATATTCTATCTTCATGGGGATAGAGGCAAAAGAGACGATGATCAATACTGTCTGATTTCATTATTACCAAAAAGTTTCAAATGCGAAAGAAACTTTTGGGGAGTTTTGCTTGGTTTGATGCAAAACAATGAATTGTTTGTTATGGTGAGTTTAATAACATTTGTGATTATTAAAAAATATTTAATAATTTAACTAACAATTTTTTTTTAACGCAACATATTGATGGGTGGATAAGAAGGTCGCTAATGGTTCATAAACGTGTTTTTCAAATTGAACCGAGTAGTAATTTGCGTCGGTTTTCCGTTATGCCTACCATATTTAACGCTCTGTTCTCAAGTTAAAAATTGAAGTAAAGGAAAGTAAAGGAAGGTAAAGTAAAGGAAAGGAAAGTAAAGTAATTAAACTTAACCTTGTTCTCGAGTTAAAAATGAAGGGAAGAAAATGAAAGAAAAGTTTATTATAAATCATGTTCTTGAGTTGAATGGAAAGTAAAGGAAAGTAAATAAAATATTTCATTTCACAATTATACCCTTGTCAAATATTGAGTGATAATGACAACACAAAGATGTTCATTCCATGATCTAAAAATCATGAATCAAATCTAAAATAAATAACAAAACCGATAAAGAAAATAAACTCCGTTCCGATCAAAGATCATGACAAAACACAACCCAAATCGACCCATTTATAAGTAAATGGTCGAGATTGCCACCTCTACATGTATACTATCATGACATACCAGCATGTTAGTGTTTTTAGTAGCGTGCCTTTGATTTGCATCATTCAAGTAGTTATAAGTTATAACCAAAATGGACAAAGATGTTCTCGTCAAATTTCCTAAAAAACATTTGCACAGTATCACCTATTATTTTCATGGTGATAGGACGTAATTACCTCACTGATTTACTATATAGTCTTTCATCCTTTTAAAGTTGGCTCGCCTTGTGTGTAACTAATCATTTTGCATTTTTTGTTTGTGTGAATGCAGAATCGGTATACACAGGCGTCGATTTTTGTAAAAGACTATGTGGTGTTTCTGTTATTAGGAGGTATTTGAACCAAAGTTTGCTTCTTATGTCGATTCTGATTTTAAGATTTTTAGCAAATGATTTTTTTTCTTCCGTATGGTAGAAATGTTGACATGTAAGTCTGTTTGCAGTGGTGAGAGTATGGAAAATGCGTTGCGAGCATGTTGTAAGGGTATCAAGATCGGAAAGATTCTTATTCATAGAGAAGGCGACAACGGTCAACAGGTTTGTGCCTAAGATTCTTATTCACAAAAACTCGTTTTCTGTCACCCTAACAATACGCTTTAAAAAAAAATTGTGTGCTTGCTGCTTGAACTCTGCAGCTAATATATGAAAAATTGCCGCAAGACATAATTGAAAGACACGTTTTGTTATTGGATCCTATACTCGGAACAGGTTCGTTTAGAGATTTCTTATAAGTCATTTCTCGGAGTAAGTGTTTCTGCTGATAGTTGCAAGTAAATTGAACAGGCGGTTCAGCTGTTCAAGCTATTTCATTGCTTCTAAAGAAAGGGGTACCAAAGGCTAACATCATATTCCTGAATCTAATCTCTGTAAGTCGGGAAGTTGTTTATAATAGTCGAAAATTGTGTGTGGACGTATGGTGACTCGAATAAACAGAACTCCAGTAGCAGATCATATACTAATCAACAACTATGGTGATTCAAATAAACATAACTCATGTAGATGATCATATACTAATATCAATTGAATTAAAACACATATCATACATATAAGATTCAATAACACGATGAATAGAGAACAATTACAATTATAAAAAAGGTGATTAAAAAATATTTATGAAACCTAATAATTTTTAAAAAATAAAGAATAATTTCATAGATAATCACCTGTTTTGGAGAAAGGAGGGATGATGATCAGGTTCTGAGAAGAGAATGTGGAGTAAACCAGTATGTACAACGTGGTAAAGAATAATCAGGTGTTATAGGATTGATGGGGGTAAATATGTAATTAGACATTGTTAGGATAAACTTTACTATGAAAACACCCCATATTTGGTCAGAAAATAAATCATTCAAAAACTCTATCACTTTACTTTCCAATCCCTTCCTTTACAATCCTTTACCCCCATAAAAAAAACTTAAGAACACGGTATTTTAATTTTTTACATTACTTTACTTTCCTTTCCCCTAAAATTAAAACTTAAGAACACAGCGTAACAGTATGTTCACGGATGCAAATATGCACAAACTTGTAAAACTGTGTAATGGGACTAAAAATCCATATCCTGCCTGGTGGGAGGTCGATTTCGTACTTATCCCCATATGTTGTCCGAATAACCACTGGTTTTTGTTGCAGTTTAACATTTATACATTAGAATTTACCATTTTCGATAGGGATTATGCAAGTATTACGGGTGAATTTCTTGATGAGGTCAAGACAAAATACGAAGATGGTATATTGGGCTTTTTGCACTTAATTACTCTTTTTGGTAGGGGGAGACAATCAATTGGTGCCTATCCATTCACAAACGTTGCACAAGTCTCACAATATCCGGGTAGTAACGAGAACTCGGCATTATATCTTTGTATGTTTATAGATAGGCTCCTAAAATATTCTAACGAAGAATACATACGAAGTGATGTATCCGAGGAGATCGTGCAGAATTTCAGCGAATTTATGGCTAATTGTTTTTATAGTAGACGTACGGCATAGTTATTTGTTGTTTTTATATTTTTGTATGTTTTATTTTGTGTTGAATAAATTGTAATGTTATCTTTTGTAATATTTTGCTTATCTTTTAATATTTTATTTACGTAATTAATTAAATAACAATTCATAATAATAATTCCAAAAAAAGAAATGAACATAATACTTCTTAAAGTATATGTTTCTAAAAAAAAAATTAAGTTGTGGTAAAAAAGTTAGTAAGTATGTGTTTTTTTTAAAAAAAAGTTAAGGCTTTTGAATTGTTAAATACAATATTGTAGGTATTAAATATATTATGTTAGGATAAATTGACGACAAGTTAGTGTTGGTGTAGTGGTAGATTGGTTTGGTGATAGTTTTGATGGAGTGAGAGGTCCTGGGTTTGAATCTTGCAATAAGGTTTTAGATATCCCACTCATGGGTCGCACCTTCTACAACACCAACCCGCCAACAACTAGCATTTAAGTGGTTCACATGGGTCGCACCTAGCAGGTGCGAACCCTAAACCCAAGGTAACCCCCAACCAACAATATTTAAATCGGTCAACAACTACCACGAAAACCCTCACAGGGGTCGCACCTTCTAGGTGCGATCCCTCAACAACATTAATTGCGCACAGTGTACGAGCCCCATGCACGGGCAAAACGCTTTACAAGGGTCGCACCTACCAAGTGCGACCCCTGATCAATGAACCCCCAACCGTTATTCTATATAATGGCACACATGCACGTAAAAAAAAAAACACAAACGAAACACAAACCCACAAACCCTAACCGCGTATCTTAAAAAAAAACACAAACGAAACACAAACCCTAACCGTATTTCCCGTTATTATGGAGAGAAATCTAAACCCCGGCCCGTTTGATTCCACATTGTTACACTCAAACTGTGAACATACATTCTTCTTTAATGGTTCATTAGACTCCACCAAGTCGTTTACTGTTAGGCATATGGATGAAAAGTTCTGGATTGCTGTTCATAAAAAAATCATACATGAACGCGTCCGACACTATATTGGTGTAGCTCGGTTTGGAGGGTTTTTTTCTGTTGGAAACCGGAGATTAGATAACAGTTTGGTAACCGCATTGGTGGAAAGGTGGCGGCCAGAAACGCACACATTTCACTTCCCAGGTATCGGGGAAACAACCGTGACCCTCCAGGATATTCAAATTTTGTGGGGTTTTAATGTTACCGGAAATGTTGTTACCGGTATGGATTACAAATTCTCCAATGAGCAATGGAGAATGAAGTGTGACATGCTCTTGGGGTTTTCGCCTTCGGTAACTGACGTTCAGAAAGGGTCGATTAAATTGTCATGTTTACTCAAAGTGGTCGACACCGAGCTACCCGATTACCCTTCAGAAGAATATTATATGAAGAGGGCCCGGGTTTATATTTTACACATGATTGGTGGTAGTTTATTCCTCAACACTTCCGGTAACAGGTTCCTCTATTTTCCCTACAAAACATAGAGGATTTGGAAAGATCCGGTAATTTAAGTTGGGGAAGTGCCATACTTGCATATCTGTATCGAAGATTATGCAAAGCAACAAAACCAGACGTATCTGATATTTGCGGACCTTTGGGTTTGTTGTAGCTTTGGGCTTGGGTACGGATAAGGAGTTTGGCACCTACGGTTACATCTACTCCTTATAATTTTCTAGAACCTTACGGTGCACGGTATGTTTACTTAATTTTTAATAGATATTATTATGAAATTTTTTAATAGATATTATTATGAAATATTTTGATTAATATATTTTGATTATTTAAATCATAGAAATTATTCATACAATTCATTGTCAATTTTCTTTAAGTGTTTATTAGGTATTTATTATATAAGTGAATATTTCGTTTTCAAGTTTACTATCTTTTGTTTATTAGGTATTTATTATATATGTTTGTCAAATATTTGTTTTATTAAACATACGTTTTATTGATTGTCGATCACAATTTTGGTGGTAATGATTCGGACAGAAGTTTTGGTGGAGTTACATCACATGTTTTTGCAGCATGTCGATCACAACTTACCTCTTTTACCACACATGAGGTAAATAAGTTAACTAATTAAATAATATATTTTATTAAATAACCTTTTTATTAATAAATATTTTTTTTGGTGTATAGTTTAACTGGGTTCCATACGAGGATATTCTATATTCTCTTCCACCATATTGTAGAAGAGATCCGGAAAATTGGAGATGTGAAACCTATCTTGTGTGTTGGGAGATTGTCGAACCTCATCCAGTGTCTAAAGTAATGCGACAATTTGGTATGTTTCGGGATGTACCTCGTGCGCCGTTATTTAGTCACAATGATTGTGTTCGAGAACACTCTGTATCTCGCCTTGGTAAATCTAATCATAATTGGGAGGCAGAACAAGGTGTTTACATTGCTAGGTGGCATGAACGACATGAGATATTCAAACATCATTCTTGGTGAATGATTATACTCCATCCCCTGGATATCTTGCATGGTCTCATCCTAGAACTGTGCAGTATATCACTAACCCAGGGTCGACGCCACATGGGTTTCAACCTCTTGGTGAACAACGGGAGTTTCTGGTATGTTTATCAACTTTTATATTATTTTACATATATTAATTAAAAAAAGGTTAACACTAAGTTAAAAAATAAATGCAGATGGATGGTATGACAAGGTGCCATAACGAATTTGTAGGTCAGGCAGGTGAAAATTTGTCTCAGCAGTACATGGGTTACATGCATAGTACTGAACGATTGTCTCAGTAGTATATTTAAGTCTCTCAATTTTTTGTTAAACCGTTTATAAATTTATTTTTCAAAAGTTTAACGTTAACCAAAATATAACAACCTTCACAAATCACAAATCTATCTTCTTTTGGTTGAAACATCAAATACATCTCAAGTCCAAATATATATAAAATTAAAGAAGTATATGTACAAGAAAATTAAATAACAAAATAAATAATGGTAAAATAAGCGTGCTCATTAACTAATTTCAATCCTCGACAACATTTTAGTATAATCATCTGCCTCATTATTATATTATCTAGTCCATGAGACGAAAACCTCTTGATAATAACACCCAAATGCAATACCAATCAATATATAAAATAACAACCAAATCCATATTATCCACTTCTCGAGACGAAAACCTCTTTTAACTTGCTATTCTATGTTAAGATTTATGATTTTTTTAGGATTTGTAATCGAACTTGTTAATAAATTGGACCCAAAAGTTTGTCCCAATTTATTAACAAATAAATCCTATTAATTATTGTGGTTTCCATCATAAGGCTTTTAATCAATATAACAATAGTATATTTTAATAGAACCCGAATATAGTTATAGTTAGTTAATAGTTATTATGGTAATTAAGGAAATACCAATTTAGATGCTAAAATTATTTTTCTTTCCATTTAATTTAATCTACACTAATTGTAAAATGTTTTAAATATGATTTTTATGAGAGGTATAAAAGGGTAAATAAGTAATTTTAATTACTTAAATTTAAAGAGATTAGGACTTTGAGAGAAATGTTTTATAATATAGTTGAGATAATATGTTTTTTTAAACGGACTTTATTAACATAAACGCATATTCTTTCTTTTCATAAACTTATTTTTTTTTCTTCAAAATAATGCTATAAAATAAAATTTTAGCTTCATAAGTATAAAATGTATATTAAAAAAACCCTTAAAGTTGTTGGGAAAATTTGATTAAACACCACTTATTTTCTAAGGTACAAAAGACTCAATCTCCACCATCCATTTAATTTTAATCCAATGACTTAGGTGCTGTTCTTTTTAAAAAAAAAAGTCTGAATAGGCTCTGACCTCTGACCCGGTCAGAGGTTTTAAAAATTTTGTTGTTCTTTTTTCTTTTCCAACCAGAGACAAAAAACCTTTTTTTACCTCTGATACAACCCTACATAAAAAACCTCTTTTTACCTCTGATTACCTCTTTCTCTTCACCAGTAAGTTTTCCATCCTTAAATTCAAGTAATTTTTGATTTTTTTTCCAATGGTTTGTCACTTGATTTCGTTATATAAATTGATATTGATGATTGTTTGTTAGATTTAGGTGATATAATTTTTTTTTAATATGTATTTGTTTTTCATTGCATATAAACTACTACTATTACATTGACTTTTATGTGAACTTTTCTTTTGTTAATTATTTTTATATCTTGAAATTGATGTTAGACAATTAGTTTATTAATTTGTTCAATCACGCTCATGCTAAACTTAGAAACGTGATTGAGCGTGCTTTTGGTGTTTTGAAAGCACGTTTTCCCATCTTGAAGAGAATGGCTCCGTATTCTTTGGTGAAACAAAGAGATATTACTATTGCATGCTTTGCTATTCATATTTTTATACGAAAAAAAGGATTAAGTGATGATTTTTTCTCCGAATATGATCGAGGTGAAGTACATGCTAACGAGAATGTACAAGATGGGGACGAGTACGATGAGGACGAGGTTCAACCACATGGAAATACAGCAAATCAACAATATATGATCAATTGTCGAGATCAACTTGCGGCACAATTAATGCAAAAATGTTGAAAATGTTGTTTGAATATTATCTTTATTTGAAAATTGTTGCCACTATGTTTGAACATTTTTATGAATGTTTTTATTTAAGACGGTTTATAAATGAAACAGTTTAGTACTAATATAGTAAAACAGATGTTACGAAGGAAAAAAGAACTTTTAAGCTTTTTTCTTAAATTTATTTATGTTACAAACCGTTAGTCGTTAGACGAAACAAATTACGCTGTTGCGACCGTTTTGTTCTCCTCTTTAATTAGAGCAGTGGTCATATATAGTTTCGACGATTTTTATTTTTTGAGGTTTAGCTAGGTATTGAAATTATAAAGTTAATATCAAATGTGATATTAACATCTAAGGGTAAATTTCTAAAACAAAAAATGTTATATAATGTATAATTTATCAAGACGAAGAAAAAAAATTAAATTTTGACAACTTTTTTTTTCCGTTTTTGGACAAATATTTAAACTTGTAATGTTATATCACATGTGATTTTAACATCAAATGTGGATTTAAAGACCTAAAATCATTATATGATGTATAATTTAATTAAACGGATAAAAAGTTCTACAAAGTCACATGCGATCGTACTAATATCATATGTGATATTAATGTACAAAACATGCGATTTTATAATATACGTAGTAATTCAAAACTAATAGGTCAATAACTCACATGATTTGAACTTTAAATGTAAATTTTATATCACAAAAATATTATATAAGGTATAATCTATATGAATTCGGAAGAAAAAAAAATCGAATTTTACGAATTTTTATTTTTTCGGCTTTTGTTAAATGTTTATATTCGTAAGGTAATATCACATTTGATTTGAACACTAAATGTGAATTTCAAAACATAGATATGTTATATGATGTATATTTAAGTAGATCCAAAAAGAAAAACACAAAAATTTTAAGTCAAACTACTATTATCATATGTGATAGAATTATGATTTGATAATATAAACTTTCCAATAACCGGAAAGAAAAACCCGGAAAAAAATTTCGTCAAAGTTATAAGTAGATAATGCTTGTTTTAATGGTGTGGTTTATTCGGTTAAATACATGTACGGTTTTTGAGATAATTAATTTTCAAATACAAAAAAATTAAAGTAAAATTTAAAATTAAGTATTGTAATTGGTTATTGGGAAAATGCACTGGGTGGTTATCGTACTACCTCAAAAAATCCGTATAAGTCATTGAACAAAATTTTCGTCTATCTACATCACTATACCGAAAGAAACCTTTTAAATTATAACCTTAACTTTAAAAAACCGTTTAAATAGATAATTTTGGTGACCTGCAACCTTTTGGTAACCGCCACGTCATCGGTTTTATAACTACCATCCAAACATTCATCATCTTCCTCCTATGAATCCCTCTAAATTCCAAAATATCCAGATCTCCATTTTTAAATTCCAAAATATCCAGGCTATCATCTCTTTGCTAACGCCATCACAACCACCGATATCCATTACGACATCATCAACTCCGCTAATTGATTCCAGATCTGTAATTGATTCCAGTAATTCTTCTTCGAGTTCAACAGATGCTCACGCGCCAGCCTGTTACTGCTCACCGTGAAGCACACGCGCCGTCACAAAGTTTTTACAGTATCGATCACGCGCCGTCGATGAGCATGTACCGTGAAGATCACGCGCCTTCATCTCAGTTTGAAGGTCCGATAGCTTCTACACCTACCAGGTCCTCAAATTTTTTATAGTCTAAATAAACCCAATCTCTAAAGTTATTATTATATTTACTTAAAGATAAATACGAGAAAGATAGATATATGAGAGTTTAATCTATATAACCAAGGTTTAAACATGAATTAACCGCCTCAATGTTGATTAGTCTGCCCAAATGACAGCGATATAAACGTGTATTGACGTCCATTAATGAGCCAAAGATATCATCCTTTTTGCCGAAAAAATAATTCTCAATATTTTTCAATATTGTTTGACTACATATTTAAATATCTTTTATAAAGTTGGCATTTAGCAAAATAGTAATAGGATATGTTTTTTGACTAACGATCATCAAATGAACTAAACTTACCGTTTTAAATGTTAGTTGATATTAACAGTTTTCTAAATTTCTTCAAGATATCAAAAATAATATGGTTTTAAAATTAGAAGTTTTCTATAATGTGTTTACCGTAACATAAGTTTTTATTATGCAATTGTTTTTTTCAAAACAACCGTACGGGATACTCCCGACGAAGGAGATTGTAACATGAAACAATCGGCTAACAAATACAACGTAAAATAACCAGTCAACTAGAACTAGCCCATGGGTTCCACAATCCCAATACCACAGATATTTCAAATGGGGAATTGGGCAGAAGCTCTATTTAACTTTATCTTACAACACCAAATACATGATGAAAAAGAAGATAAGATAACGAAAATGAGATTTGACAAACAATGTGCTACTTCAATCCCACTGATTTTTCGAAACCCAACCCTGGAAGTCCCCACCATCCGACTCTATTTACCGACATAATAACAAAAGGATACACAATTCTGTTAAAGACACATATGACAATTATAAGAGATGAGATGTGGATAGTCATATTTATAAAATAATATTTTCCAAACCGTATATCAAAAATGAATCTATAGTGTGAGTATCACCGTAAATATATTATCAATAGTTTAATGGAAATTACTATTGATCGACACTTTAACACCCATTACATGTTGTTTCGTGCTTTATTTTTTCGTCGACATTAACAAAATATCAGTTCCTAAATTTTCAGAATCACTAATATATAAGAAATGAATGTATAACCAATTATATATATTATTATATTTAAAAAATAGTTCATGTGACTGTCAATAGCAAAATTTATAATTTAAATTATTTTGGGGATCACTTGTTATAATAATTAATCGGTTTATTATGTGATTTACGTTTTTAACAACAAATAAACATTTGTAAATATTTTAACCACTTTTAGATTCTTAATTTTAAACGTTCTATTTATTAGATTCAAAATTACAAGTTTAACGTTACGGTAAAACAAATTAGTCACGGTAAATAATCACTTGAACTAGAGCTACTACTACTACTGCTATGTTGTAAACGTTTATCTTCAATCTTCACCAAAACATTTCCATTTCCGTTTCCATCGCAAATGGTCGGATATTCACCACATTTTACGCACCTCTCGGGCACTAAAACCTGTCTACACGACGGACACGAAGAATGTGAAGTCAACCACATATCAATACACTCAACATGAAATCCATGTCCACATTGAGGCAACATACGAATCTCATCTCCGTTAACATACTCGGTCAAACAAATCACACATTCATTAGAAGATAACATTACACACCTCCCAGAACCGTTATCTTCTTTCTCCGAATCAAATTTAAATTTCGGAATCACTTCAATTACTTTCTTCTTCATACCTTTATTCGCAGACGGATTAATTGGAGCCTGTCCACTACTAGCAACCGATCCACGACGTAGCCATGTACATCGAGCTACCGCGATAAGACCTGTAATACAAATTCCAGCACAAAGTAGCGCGGCAAGAATTACCACAAAATCTGATTCAACAGTGGCTGCCTCGGGTGGTTCTGCTACCGTGAACGCGTTATTGACAGTGGATAGGAACCTATACGAACGAGTCATTTGAGTTTAAGTTTGATTTTTATCGGCTTTAACTTGTTAAATGACTTAACTTCTTGAAAATAAAAATGTGAAATGTGTTACAGAAAAAGAGAGAAATATGAAATATCGAATAGTGTAGTGGATTTTTTTTTTTTTTGCTTTGAATGCATATGGAAAGTGTGAACTTATATAAAGGATTGTGGGGACTACGGATGCAATTTGCATATGCACATGTGGCACTGTAATAGACATGAGAATAATCTACTGCTTGTTAGAACTCGGAGTGGGTGCGTTCTGGCTCGTTGTGGGAGTGAGAACGAGTCCTCCAGCTCGTTATGACTCCGTCCGTACTCTTTGTGGTGGTGATTCTCCGCTCAACGAGTCGTTGTGAATATTTTTTTTTATTTTTTTTTTTATTTTTGGCAACAACTCAATTTTTAAACGAAAATATCACATTTTGATTCCCAACGGCTATAATTTAGCCCGTTGAAATTTAATTTTTTTAATTTTTTAATTTTTTTTTTAAACCACGTTTTCACCTATAAATACCCCACAACTTAACCAAAAAATCACACCATTTCTCAATCTCATTCTATCTTCATATCTACAATCTCATATCACATACACTTTCCAATCGTAAAAATGTCTTCGAAGCCCGAGTTTGTGTACAAAAAAGATGGCATGGTTCACGTCCGAGTTGGCTAATAGTAATTGTGAAAGTAAACAATCACTCCGGGTGCAAAAGAAAGTTCAACTTAATCCAATGATGGTAGAAAAAAGTCAACTTCTCTTACGTTTAGTTTCTGACGGTTCAACTGAACCAACCGCCTTTAATCGAATCCCAAGCCGATTCAAAGTGATTTACACCGTTTCAACAGTTGGCATTCGATCCAACTGTTGGAGTGTCGGAGGTCACTTTGAATCGGCTTGGCATTCGGTTAGAGGCGGTTGGTTCACTTGAATCGTCAGAACTAAATGTAACACAAGTTGACTTTTTTCTACCATCATCGGATTAGGTTTGACTTGTTCTTACACCCGGAGTGATTGTTTACTTTGACAATTATTATTATTACGCTACTTGGACGTGGACCATGCCACCTTATTTGCCCACAAACTCGACAACGTTAGGTTTTTTTATTTTATGTATTTGTATTTTTTTTAGTTATTGTATTGTATTTTTTTTTATTCTTTTGTATTTTTTTTTTAATTATTGTTGTTTTGTTTTGTATTATAACAAAATCTTATATTTAAATGTTTTAAGAAAAAAAAAAAATTGAGTCCCATAACTCCCACAATCACCACAATCCTCATTATCATATCACCAAAAATCTCAGAATCACGATTCTCACTGCCACGTCAGCAAAAGTAATCCCATAATCACCAGAATCGTGATTATTACTCTGGGTGCTCTTATGCTACATAATTAGCCACTTACTATTCTTTTGGTATAATTTAATATTTTCTTTTTAAACATAGACACTTGACTATATTTCTAACATATACATTTATCAAAAATGAATAGCCGTTTCACTGCAAAAAGTGTCATTTTAAAGCAATAAAAAATCATCATTTTAATATTTCAAGTCGAAAAAGTCAAAAAATCTGGCTGCTTTTTCTATCGGATTTTTGCTTTAAATACAATTTTTAGCAAACACAACAACAAAACATTCCCCTGCCAGAATGGTTAAGGCCAAATGTCTTAAAACCGGAGGTTGGGAGTTCAATACCTCCCCGTGAAAACCAATATTGTCGGGTTGGTTAAAGACAATGCAATATAACGAAGTGGCATATGGTAACATCCGTCCCACATCGGTTGGAGAGGGAAACAAATCCTTCTTTTTAAGGGGGTTGATACCTCTCTTAGAGTGACGCGTATTGGCACGGGCTCCATTCCAGAAGCAAATCCTTGTGTCGGTGGGGAAAACGGACAATATCACGCTACGGGTGTGCTTGGGCTGTTACAAATGGTATCAAAGCCAGGACCCGGACTGATGGACATAGCGGGGACGTTGTGTCCTATAAGGGGGGAGGATTGTAACATCTGTCCCACATCGCTTGGATAGGGGAACAAATCCTTGTTTATAATGGGGTTGATACCTCTCCTAGAGTGAAAGGTTTTGACACGGGCTCTGTGCTAGAAACAAATATGTGCGCTCGTGGACAAAGCGGACAATATCACGGTACAGATGTGTTTGGGGTGTTACACATAGGTTCAAGCCTCTTAGCCATTAATATATATATATATATATATATATATATATATATATATATATATATATATATATATATATATATATATATATATATATATATATATATATATATATATATGAGAAGGTTCTTATAAACCAATATTTAAAGTAAATTAAGTAAAAAAATATGAAAAAATAATTTATAATATGTGTAATTTTGTATTATGTTTATTTATTTAATTATAACAAACTTTAAAAAAGCAAGTTTTGATATGCATCAAAATATATGTCGTTTAGGGGTTGTGCATCAAATTCATTGTTTTTGTGCAGTAAATATTCAAATTTGATGCACAACGATAAAACTACCCATTTTTTAAAGTTTTATATATGGTTAAAATGAACGATAATCCAAAATATCTAACGTTATAAATTATTTTTTAATTTTTTTTTTACTTATTTTACCTTAAAATTTGTTTACAAGAACCAACCTCTATATATATATATATATATATATATATATATATATATATATATATATATATATATATATATATATATATATATATATATATATATATATATGTTTTTGCATTGTTTGTTTTCTTTTTACTTTTGCTTATTTGATTTTTTTAATTTTTAGCTATTTTTTTCCTTCTCTTTCATTCGAAGGGATGAGTTTTTAGTTGGTGTTTATTATGTGTTGGTTTATAAAACGATTGATTGTTTTTCTTTGTTTTTTTTAAATGAGACACTTTTACAACGAGCGTGTATCTACATTAAATATATTTTGATTAAAATCGACAAAACTAAATAAGTAGAAACTTCAAGTCCATAGCGAAACGCGGATTCAAAATACTTGTTTAAGAGATTGCACTAACTAAAAGATTATACATCTTCCATGTAGAGACAATTATCTTAAACTAGGGGACACTCGTGCGTTGCACGAGGTCCGGTCGCGTTTTCGTTATGCAAAAGAATGTCTAGTTTATAACAAAAATAGGAGATAAAATCTCTTCATCTAAAAAGTTAACAGATTACAAAAGTAAAAACATCGAAAAAAAACTTGTTCTTAGACATTATAGCACCTCTTCACCAGTAAAAACATCTGAGAACCTTTCCACCGTTCCCAAAGCTTTTTTCCTACACTTTTTCTGCCATTAAGTCTTCCCAGTCGTGAACCCACTATCACAATCCAAGCTCCTGCAGCATTACGCTTCCGCATTATTCAAAAGCACTTGAATTACTCAGGGAAAATGAAAATTTCTAAACTGAGACTGGATACTCACATACTGATGGACCTGTTGGAACTTGGTTGGAACGGAGATCGGCAGTCAACAAATCTGGAGAATGGAATATCGGAGGTCCGACAATTTGATAAAAACCTTTTATCCAAGTGATAGACCTCCGGCATTCCACTCCCCACATTCGTTGGCTGCCGTTCCACCTTCCAACGAAAGTCAAGCAGCTCCATCAGCATATAAACAGTTATTTCCATTTTTCCCAAGCAATTCAAACGCCTCCGAAATCTGTTTATCAATTTGTACAGTTCAACAATTTTTTCGTATATAAACACTATCAAAAGATTACGTATTTATAAAGTCTAAAGTTACCTTGAATGCGGTATGTCATCAGATCACGGGACCAAATACAGTTATTCACGTTGCTCAAAACCATTTGAATTGCTTGGAGAAAATGGAAATTTCCAAAATTAAACTCGGTCCTTACATATTAATGAAGTAATGCAAGGTTAGCTAAAAGGAAAATCAGTATTCGTCGAAACTGGAAAACGGATTACAGGAGGTAGAACAGGTGGATGGAAAAAATTATCACCCAAATATTTAGCTCGTTGTACCCTGTAGTCAAATTTCGATAGCAACTAATGTTCGTTCCAATGAACCTCAAGTGACCTCATCAATATGTCAGTAAAGAGTTTCACTTTGGGAATTTCCACTTTCTCTAAACAATTCAAGTGATTTTAAACTCCGTTGATACTTTGCATAAGAAAATATAAGCAGAATGTTTATATGTACTACGTCAGTTAAAGCTAAGCATCTGGCCGCAGTTAAAGAAAAAAGTGAAAGCTAGTCAGAAGTAGAAACAGTAACCTCCGAAGCCACAAAGTACACCGCACCCTATGACGTACGTGATTCCTGTTCTTAGTTCCTAGCAGCTTTCAGTTTTTCCTCTAACTACGGGCAGCTGCTCAACTTCAACTGACACGTGCCTAAAAACAAAACACGAAAACAAAGAAGATAAAAGAAACTAAAATCGAATGACCGAAAAAGACAAATTATATAAAGTACCTCGAAGATCAGTCATTATCCATAATTGCACCATCAAACCTCTAAATGCAGACTAAATATACATTCCTAGACAAATGGATTCGACTTCCATGTAGGTGAATATTTGTGATTCAACAAATTTCATAAGAAAGATTAGAATAATATAAACATAAGCTTCATGAAGTTTCAGGAAGTAAAATGATTATGGGGCTCAGATTTATTGACAGTCAAACAATGTGGACTAATCTGCCATGGCTGCAAACCCACTTATCGGTTGCAATGTAACTTCACATTACCATCCGAATTGCCCTGCCAAAATACAGATAACCCCAACTCTGCTTGAATTCACGCAGACGTACTAAACAAATTAATCATCATAGCGTCCATTTTAAAAACCCAGCGATCTAAAATAAGCCAAAAAACAGCCAAACCCGAAATTTAAAGCCGGCGGGAGAAACAGAGGGACGGGGGTAGAGAAAAGACGACACGGAGGAAACACGCGTCAAGAAGCAGGACACGTACAGCCAGATTACCCAAACCTACCCAACCCGACCCAATCCCGATCCGAATAAAAAAACCCAACCCGTTTCTACACTGTAAAAGCCGGAGCCACAGCCCGACCCGAACCAGAACCTGGCGCGATTCCATAGGCAAATACGGGATATGAATAGAAGAAGAATAAAATGATTATGGGGCTAAGATTCGTTAACAATCAAACAAAGTGGACTAATCTGCCATGGCTGCAAACCTAGTCATCGGTTGCAATGCAATTTGACATTACCATCCGAGTTGCCCCGCCAAGATACAGATAATCTCAACTCTGCTTGAATCAACTCAGACGTGTTAAAGAAAGTCATCATCATAGCCTCTTTATAAAGATCATCAATCAAATGTATTCGTAAGAGAAAATATAGGTAGAACATTTATATACACTGTTCAGTTAAAGCTAAGCATATGGCTCAAGTTAAAGAAAAAAGTGAAAGATGGTCGGAAAGAGTAACAACAACCTACGAAGTCATAGAGTACACCGCACCCTATGACATCCGTGGTTCCTGTTTCTCGTTCCTAGCAGCTTTCACTTCTTTCTCTAACTCCAACCAGACACTCAGTTTTAACTGACACAATTGTCTAAAAAGAAAACATGAAAACGAAGAAGACAGAACAAACCGAAATCGAAGAACTGAAAAAGTTGAATTACGAGGTTGAACTGAAAATTAGGGTTTCTGAAAAGAGGTTTTTGAATTTGAAGGGTTTTGGGTTTGAAAAACCTGAGTACAGAGTCAATGAGGCAACAGCAAAAAAAAATGTCTCATCATATCCGGACTGCTATATAGTGCGAAAAACACACCACGGCCCGCGACAGTACGAAAACTCAAAGACGAAATTTTTTGCTGCTAACTCAACAACTATGTACCCAAGTTTTTCCAACCCAAAACCCTAATATTCAAATCGAAAAACCTCATTTTAGAAACCCCAATTTTCAGTTGATACTCATAATGCATCTTTTTCAATCCTTCAATTTCCGTTTGTTTTGTGTTCTACCTTTTCATATTTTGTTTTTGAATAATTATGTTATTTAAAAATAATGACAAACAGAACAATTTACGCATACAATACAAAATAAATTAATAACCTCAGCATTCTCTCTTTTCAAGCTAAGCTTTGATTGGAACCACATCCTCGGGAGCTTTGATTGGAACAACATGCTATCCATATTTACTTACCGGAACAAATAAAAATATTATAAATCATTAGTCGACTAAATTTAGAATAACAAAATTCAACAAATATTACCAAATCTGCCAAGGAGGACGTAACTCTACATTCTTCATACGCCACTGCAAAACAAACTAACAAATGCAGTATTGCAGGAAATCCAAAGAGCATGAAATCAAAAATCCTCTCGACCCCAACAACAAATAAGGACCTCCTGTAAAATCATAACAAACAAATCAGATATCAATATTTGAGTTAATTACATTATTCAGTCTACTATATTATATTATAACGAAACAATATCATATATTTTTATGTGCTAAATGTATTAAGTTATACTTCATAACACAAATGAAAAAGAACAGCAAAAATAAAAAATGGTATTTCCATACCTCCGAACCGACAGCAAAACGTCAACACATGTTGTTAGAGTCGAGAAGATGTTTAACCTCATCCACTCTAAAGTAACTACAATTCTTCCGATTGAAAAATCGCCGGAAAAACACAATCCGACAAAACATATCATATCTACAAACCAATTAAAAAAAACAAAAACAACAATCACCTAATGTCCCAAAAATACTAGTCGGAGACTATTTTAAAAAGAAGACGTACCGAGACCGGAGTACGTCGCTAGTAAAACAGGTAGAAGACCGGCCGACGACTTCGATACGCAATCCATCGGAAGACCAGCCGGCGATTTCGACATGCAATTAGGGTTTCACCTTGGAGAGAGAGAGGGCTTCACCTTGGAGAAAGAGAAAGAGAAAAAGAAAAGAGAGGCGGGAGAAACAGAGGGACAGGGGAAGAGAAAAGACGACACGGAGGAAACACGCGTCAAGAAGCAGGACACGTGCAGCAAGATTACCCAAACCTACCCAACCCGACCCAAACTCGAGCCGAATCAAAATACCCAACCCGTTTCTACACTGTAAAAGTCGGAGCCCCAGCCCGACCCGAACCCGACCCTGGCGCGATTCCATAGGCAAAGACGGGATTTGAATAGAAGAAGAATTAGTGGTGATCCGAAAAACCAAATCGAAATCAAAATCGAATAAACCAAAATAATTGAACAAAAAAAAACCGAATCAAAACAAAAACTACCGTCAGTTTTTGATTTTATTGAAAACCAAAATATCCGGTTTGGTTATGGTTTTACTCCAAAAATGATCCGTAAAAACCAAACCGAATAATTTATAATATCACATTAAAAATAATATTTTTATGTTTAAATCTTATGGTTATACTTAGGGCTGTAAGTGGACCGAACGTTTAGCAAACAGTTCATGAACCGTTCCGACGGAGTTCGTTTATGTTCGTTTATTTATTAAACGAACGAACACGAACACCATTTTTTGTTCATTTAACTAAATGTTGGAATTAAAACTGTTAGTTTAATAGTTTAGTTTCAATAATACTGATCAATCAGTAGTAATGTAGTTTATACTGCTTAATTAGTTAATACTGCAAGAAGAAGGTTACTACGGCAACCATGCATGAAGACAGTTAATACTGCTCAAGTTAAGTTACTACTGCCGAAGACAAAAGGATGATTACTACTACAACAACTCATTACTATTGCCCGATATGCTTGTTAATACTGCGTGAAGACTTTTAGATAAATATGGAATTATCTTTTCCATAATTTAGGCGATTGTAATTAGTATTAAATTGTAATTGTTTTTAGACGTTTCCTAGTTTAGCTAGGTTTAGCCTCAAGGTCTATAAATACATAGATCTTTGTACTAGGAAAAACACGTGTATTGATCATTCATTAAAGGTTAATACATTGAGGCTTAATATTCGACAAACATTATTGTTTTATTCGTTGTTCATACATATTCATAAACAATATTTGTTTGATCGTTAAACTTGTACTATCAAGGTGTTTATCCGCTGCTAAACTTCCTTGATAATCAAGATCTTACGTTAAACATACTTTGGGTTTACATAACTCAAACGATCCTAACACTAAACGAACGAACATGAACAAAGACTTTGTTCGTTTATTTACGTCCGCGAACTTTCGTTTACGTTCGTTCATTTGAGTTCATTTAACTACGTTCATTTATATTCAATTATCATGCTAACTATATGATATAAATATAAATTAAGATATAAAATATATATTTTTCTTAGGTTTACTCAAATAAATATTTATAATTAAATAAGTGTAAATGTAAAATGATATAAATTCTATTTTTTGATTATTTGGATAGTATTTTTTTATATTTTTGATGTAATTATTATATGTAGGTTCGTTTATTGTTCGTTTATGTCCGTGCATTGTTCGTTTATGTCCGTTTAGCACTTAAACGAACGAACACAAACGAGCACGAACAAACTTATTTTTAAACGAACAAACAAGAAAAAGAAAATCCATTCGTCTAAGTGTTCGTGTTCGTTCGTTTGTAAGCTTGAAGTTAAACGAACGAACATGAACAAGTTTCGTCCGTGTTCGTTCGGTTCGTTTACGGCCCTAGTTATACTAATATTTTAGGACATTTATTATAGATAGTATAACATATTGTTCTAACTTAATGGTTCTATATTATTATATGAAAATTATATTCGAGTGTTTAAAAGAAACCCGAATAAGATGTTTTATTGTTAAGTCTAACTAGTCAAAGCCTAAAAAACCATTAAAAACTAAACCAAATTGAAATTGACCCCAAAAACCGAAAAAACCGAACCAAAAGGTTTTTTGCAAGTACCTTGCCGAACGGAACTGTGTTCCTCATCTTAAATTCAACAGGATTTCTGATGTTCAATCTATTTATGTATGAATTTTTTTTTATTAAACATAGTCTCGAGGTTATGTGTAACAGTTTTGGATTATACACCTTAAATGTAGATACGATTATCTTTCATAGGTATATAAATTATCTCTTTACTTTTATTATGCTACCAGCAACCAGTTTTGGATGTTGTCTAGTAACCTAACAACCCAAATTTAGATTTACTTAACATCTACATAATGTTCACATCTTTTATTATTCATGATGTGCATCTCTAACCACTATTACAAAACTCGCTTTACATATGACACTCCTATAGTTCGATAAGGACTCATAGGATTGCTTGCTAAACTTGGTTACGATACTAATATATATGGAAAAAGTATGATTAGGCGAGTTACATTCTTAACCACTAAGGATGAGTGGGCATCCTCGGTTTCATTGGTCCCCTACTCCATTTGAGCTTTTGTAATGGCTTAAAAGCTTTGAAGAGGGAAGCTTTCCATATCATATCAACCGGCAAATCCTTTTGTTTGGTAATCTTTATCTATGTTCCCAACTTCAAGCAGCTAGAGTAATTATCAATGTTGTTAAGCAAAAGGCGAGGGTGGGCGATTTTGAACCAATGTAAGTGGTATGTGATAACTTAAGGCCATTGAACTTCATTTAGTCATTTTCGTAATTCATATGGTGACATCTAGCATTATTTAGTCGTATGATTAGAGCTAATTACTTTCTTGATAGCAAAAGGATGAGAGTGTGTCGTCCACTTAATGAATTATTTATAATGCAACTTGTCCCCTACTTCATTCGAGTTTTATTGTAATGGCTTACAATCTTCGTAGAGGGAAGCTATCCATATCACCCGACAAATCCTCTGTTTGGCAAACACATGGCCTATTTTGAACCAGACCCAATGTTATGTGGTGTATTTTCGAATCACCTCATTTAGAAGCAATTATACTTCATTTAGTCATTTTCGTAATTCATTTGGTGACAAAATGTCTCTCCGGCGTGTTACTAGAAAATTCATTTTAGTTTTTATTAAAAATCTCCAACCATTCGATCATTTATATTGGATAAAATTAATGTATAGCTTGCAGTTGGGAGTGAGTTATCTAAGTTAGGAGCCTTTAAGGAGTTCAAGCACTGTAAGTCCAATATGCCTATTATGGGCTGCTAGCTAGATATATGAGTAAATGGATAAATGGTTAAGAACTTGGGCTGTAGGAAGGCCTAAACATTTTAGAATGTGCTGCTAGCTAGATCGACGAGTTACTTATATACGGGAACTAGATTATTGTCCCGCGACAGCGCGGACAAAGATAAAGTTTGACTCGTAAATTTTTGTTTATGTAGATTTTAAGTTATTATGAGAAGACAATGTCATACGTATAATAACATATATACGTTTACGTTTATACATGTGTTGCTTATAGTTAAAATAATATATACACTTTTACGTTTATATACATTTTTGATATTTTTTTGAGGAGATTTTAGAATAATGGTAAATCATAGTATAAATTAAGCGATTTATAAGTAAATTAAACTTATATTTTTTTTATTTTATTTCAGTGGAGATGTAAATGAAAGAGAAAATTTAATTATATATTATAAGAGGGTTTAAAATATAAATATTCTTTGATGACATCATCAATCTGATCTAACGGCTGAAATCAAAGAAGATAACCCATCCAAGGGACCTTACTTCGCCATGTGGCATTTAAGGATCCTCTTTTATTATATATTAAAGATTGCTAAATATAGCCATCGGGTTATGTTTAAGAGCGATTAGTTGGTTATGGTATAATCAATAAAGCATGACTCTATGCATTCTTGGTAGACGGTACCTTTCTTTTTGTTATGGTACAATATATTTATGCTGTTAATTTCCATGTTATCCATAACCTCGGGACTATAGCTAGAAAAATCTTTTATTTATTAGATTAGTTTAAGCATATTATTGGGTTTTGTGTATGTTAGATTAGTATTTCACTCATCTTTCTAACTTCTTTTGCTTATGGTTTGTGTATGATGATAGTCATGAATCTCGAGTTTGGGTTATGTGTACACTAGTTTCAAGAACGATCTGCTGAGTTGTAATATTTCAAAATAAGTACGATTTATTGCTCATATATAAATAAAAAAACAGGTGATGTGGCCACTAAAATTCATTTATACCCCATTAAATGAGACAAGGTCGGAAGAGTGATTTAAGGTGTCCTATGCGACGAAAAAAAATAGGCCCCTAAATACATGTACTTTATATAAAAGCAAATTTACTGTTTACTACGATATTTGTTATTAAATTAAACAATATAAAATAACAATAACAATGTGTTTTATCTTATATTGTTACATGAAACGTGAGATTTCTTCTACCAATACACATACGTATACAATGTTTACTAAAAAAATGGGCCCCAAAAATTTGTGGGCGATGTGCGGTCGCCTATAGTACACTCAAATCAGATAAACCCAGTATAAATTTTAACTTTTAATAGTGTAAGTGGTGTATGAAGTAAGTTTGATGGTAAATCATCTCCAATATTGCAATGGTGACATTTTCCATGCAGCTGATAAGCAGTTTGGTTCGTCACTTACAATTATTCGGAAATTAAGTGCCTTTTTAAATTATCGAGAGATTGACTGAATACAAGGGATTGAAAAGTTAACGCTCATTATGCCACCGCTTCATTTGCGTGGATTACAGTGGCAACGGAAAGAAATTAATTCCTACACATAATGAGGTAAGTCAGTAACTCTGCGTATTTGTGTTTTTGAATTTTCAAGAATGGTGTTGGCAGTAGCGTTTAAAAGGAATGATATAATAAGATCTTAAATCGGATATCTATGTTTTAGTAATTAGATCAGATGATGTTAATTAACTATCGCTTAAACGATTGTGCTGTTTCAATCTACAAAAGTTCTTAGATTATTATATGCTCAATCTACGGGAAAAATAATTAAAGAAAATAAAAATATTTCCGTTGCCGGGACTTGAACCCGGGTCTCTCGGGTGAGAGCCGAGTATCCTAACCAACTAGACTACAACGGATTTGTTGATATTAATAACTTCAGGCACTATTAAAAAGTCATTGTTTTATTTTTATTTTATTTTTATTACCCTATAGATTAAATCTTGTGGGAGCATTGCTATTCGTGCAGTCTATTATTTTTTATTCGCTGGGCTGGAATGATTGTGGCCCTGTTTAAATCACTACAGAAATTCTGGCCTACTTAGTTTTGGTGGAAGTGTGACGTGGTCTTTCTTTCTTGCTTTTGTTACACGTGTTTCTGCGTTAGACATTTTACTGTCTTCCTTCACCTATTTTTTTTTTTTTTTGCGGGCTTCTGACTATTTTACAGATCTACCGGAGACGGCTACACGCGCCGGTGCGTGGAATCTGGCGGCGTCGATGGGTGGCGCGTGAGGTGACGACCGACTAACGTACTCACTGGGTACGATCCTCCTGTGATTCTAAGATCAACAACAGGGGTGGTCATTTCCAATTCATACTCGACGAGGTGTGATTTTGAAGAGGCGACAGTCACTTGCAAAATTCAGATTAAGGTTTATCAAAGAGCCTAAAATATGGGTCTGATACCATGAAATCAGAGGTATCGAAAATCAGAATACTTATTTCTTATTTTCAAAAAGTTGAATACAGTAAGAGTCCATGGACCGTAATTTGGTTGTATATAGGCTAACGTATTCTAACATCCTTTAAACGAGGATCTTGATCAGTTTCTTTCAGGTTCATAGTTGTTGTCATTGGCATAGGCTATATAGGCTAACGTATTCTAACATCCTTTAACGTATTTTCCCCTTTTTCTTACAGGTTTATGTGGGCTATGATTTGGGAGAAGAAATATACAACATGGTAAACATTGCCACCTTTAGATGTAAATGAGTTTTTAATTCAGGTTTTTCTTCTATATATTAATATGTAGCAAAGCTTTTAATGTTCTATAATGAGAACTTTGGAAGCTACAACCTGACATATGGTAAAAGGTATACGAAAATCATTTATTAATAATTTGAAAACACAACATTATGTTATAGGCTACTTTTTAATGTCCGGTTTATATTAGCGCCTTTTGTTTGTTATTATTAAGAAGGTTTATGTGTCTGCACATTACTCATTATTAAGAAAAATTCGTATAACGTTGCTGTATGCGGTTTCATCAAATATCCGTAAACATATTAGTGTTTTGGAGTTGCTCATTGTTTTTTGTAGATGTATTGTTTAGTCGTTTTTTCATTTACGGTTTTGTTTAAATGTTGATTGGTTTTTGATGTTTCAGGTAGATCTGTTTGTTAATGGCAACCGCTACTTATCCACCTCCACCGCCGTTTTACAGGCTGTGCAAGGATTATGAACAAGATCCTACTTCGGCTCTAGAACCGCCTCCACTAAATAATGGTAAGTTTCCGGAGGATAGAAGAAACGCAATGACGGAGCTTCAATCTGTTGGTGTAGAAAGTCATTCCGCTCAACTAGCTTTCGGGTTTCTATTGAGCTAGAAACAAAACAACAAATAGATCCACATGTTAAGGTATAATTTAACATTTATGAATTATAAGTTATTGATTTTAGTTTTATTTATTATTAGAAATTGTAATTGTAATAATTGAGATATTTTGTTTAGATTATTGCGAGGATTAGACCGAATAATTCTCATGAGAAAGGAGGAGATTGTACGGTTAGGAAAATGCCGGATGATTCGGTTTCCGTTGGAGATAGGAAGTTTACTATGGATGCAGTTCTAGATTCAAAATCTACTCAGGTAATCTATATATCTGATTCTGTTAACAGCAGTGAATAAGTGAGACGATTATATTATTTTGACGTTTTATAGGTTATGTTATTGAATGATTGTTTGATCTGTTACTTATATTTCATGAAAAAGTTACTGAACGATGTGGTCCGTGTAACCGCTTACATGTTGAGATGTTTAACTAATTTTTTGTGTGTGTTATAATAGGAGGATGCATTTCAATTATTTGGTGTAGACTTGGTTAAGAGTGCGATGGCAGGTTATAATACATCGATTTTGGCATACGGACAGGTTGTATTGTTTTTTTCTTTCTATTGGTAGTAACTAGTAAGTTTATCGTATGAAGATTGTTTGGTGGTGATATCTATTACTGCTGTTAATCTTCTGCAGACGGGAAGTGGAAAAACCTACACTTTGTGGGGTCCACCAAGCGCGATGGTTGAAGATCAATCAACCAGTGGTAATCAAGGAATCGTTCCACGCATCTTCCAGATGCTGTTTGCGGAAATCCAAAGACTAAGCAGTCATGTTTTCCGTATTGGTCCACATAGAAAGTGGTGTAGAGGCTCTTAATAGAGATTGAGATTGATTTTTATGGTTTTATTTTCAGGAACAAGAACAAGCTGAAGGTAAACAAAGGTAAACAGATAAATTATCAGTGCCGATGTTCGTTGCTTGAGGTAGGTGATTGGTGGCAGTTTTCATTTTTCCTGTTTTAAATTTTGAATATAGACGATGAATAAATGACATTGAGGATTATATACAGATATACAATGAGCAAATTGGCGATTTGCTAGATCCAACACAGAGAAACCTAGAGGTGGTTATTACTCTTTTACTTTAGGTGTTTCCATATTGGCCGTGCTTATGGACGAGTTAGTCGTGAATTACTTCACGAGGGGTTGCTAAGAAGGATATATTCCTTTCTCTTATTTTCTATATCCAGTTTAAGCAAATTAGTCTCAAGTCTAGATGACTATCTTCAAAGTGCTGTAAAACCATAATTTATATTAATTTGTAGGTGTGTGGAGGCAGTGGAAAGAATCGTTGAAACTACAACCGGAAGAAGTCTTATTGAATGTGAAGGAAATATCACCATTCCATGCAGGTAGACTATTGTATTATTTTTATACATAAATTCCATAAACTTCAACAGTCTATAGTGATATATACACTTAGCTTTGTCAAATAGGCTTGCTACCGTTGCTTCTGGAGCAGCTTCGGGGAAACTTTTGCAGTACGAGCTTGGTGGTCCGCGTGTTTGCGTTCAAACAGCTTATGGTGTAGAAGTTGAGGTGAGCACCAAAAATATAAGACTTCACTAATATACCATTCTTTTACATGAAAAATATAAAGAGATTCATAAAGGATAAAATCGTATTTTTAAAAACTTTTATAATATTGCGGGTGTACAAATTACCTTCCTTACTGAAACTTTAACAATCTGCAACTTCTGTTATCATAAACTTTTTCTTACTGCAGGTTGAAAGCATTCCATATGATCCCGACTTAATGGTTTTAATGGATTATAGAGACTACACAAAACAGTCAACTCAATCTTTAGAAGCACAATATTCAACGCAGGGAGCAATCACCAGCTCCAAAGAAGACATACGCCAAAAAAGTGAACCCGTGCAACGCACGGGATACTTTCTAGTTAATATAAAAACTCATCAGATTAGAAGAGTTTTATAATATTTGCAATGTCAAAAGTTCAATAGTATATTAAAATAAGACAAAATTAAGCCTTGCGTTCTTAAGTTTTACCCTAAATTTCATTACTAATTTCTTAGTTTTAAAAGTTTCATTCGCACTCTAAACAAGCTTATTTTGTTTCATCTATAGTCCTACGTCCGTTAAAGCTAACCGTTTCATTAAATGACTACTTTATCTAGGGGTGTCAAAAAAACCCGAACCCGATTGACCCGACCCGACCCGAACCCGAATAAGCTTATTAGGGTCGGGTTAGTCGGGTCTAGAACTTACGATCGGGTTATTCGGGTCAACCCGATTAACCCGAAACTCAATTAGGGTCGGGTTGCGGGTCTTTTTAAGCCTCCTTATTCGGGTTCGGGTCAACCCGAATAACCCGAATAATACTTTTTTCTTTGTTTTACTCCGTTTACTAATAAGCTTAATATATTATACAACTCATTAATAAATTGATAAGTAAACGTCAATCCTTTCTTTAAATAAAAACCTATCATATGTTTCTTCTAAATTCATACTCTTCGAAAACATACATTTTTTTTTTACAAAACACAACGTCGCATTAAAGGTTATTTTATATATTAAATGGTTGGACCTTTTTTTATAAATGTCAGTAGTCAAATAAATATTTGCAAAAGTAATGTTAGTAGTGAAATAAATATTTGGTCGCTATTGTTGTGCCTCTTAAAAAATTACTTATTAGAATTTGTTTTGCTTATTAATCTAATAACCAATAGCTATCTACTAATTTGGACAAGTTAATTTGCATTTTGTTTTCATCCAACCCGAACCCGCATAGACCCGACCCGAATAAACCCGAACCCGAATAGACCCGAACCCGAAAACCCGAACCTTATTAGGGTCGGGTTGCGGGTCATGTTTTGAGTTTTGAAAACCCGATTAGACCCGACCCGATTAAGCTTATTCGGGTCGGGTTAACCCGATTAACACCCCTAACTTTATCCTTATTTTATCCATACCTATTTCATTACTCTTAAACAAGACATAAAATTTTACGTAGGTGACTTATAAAGTTGTTTTTCAAATTCAAATGAGATTAATACAGTTTCAAATACTTAAACGGTCTATGTATATATTATCTCGGATAATGATTATAAGCATCCTATAATCCAACATGTCTATTTAATTTTCATGAGAAATGTGAGACTCGTAAGTTATTATTTATGTAAGGATCGTGTCAATTTTCTTTGATAACTGTGGTGTGTTGGATTGCAATATTAGGTGATTATGAAACACTTGAAACTCATTTATCAATGATTTGAAAAACATAATTTATATATTCCAACTGCAAATGTAATCTTACACGCCCTCTACGTAGTTTGAGTACATGGTTATTTAAGGGCAGAGAGAGACGGAGCCAAGATTTTGGCTTAAGGAGGGTCGAACTTTAGTAACTACAACATATATACATTTTTGTATCCGGTTGTAACAAAGTCTAGTAACAAAAGAAACAGACAACAAAATTTCCAAAAAAGATACGAAAACTTACATATTTATTGAACACTCAAATTTCCAAAATATTTACTTAAAGGCATTTTGATGACAATAAACTTTGTGTCCTTCAAAGTTTACTAACAAAGTGTGCTTTAATATTTCCGTTAGTATATCAGATGTTTTCAATATTTACAGGTAAATTTAATTTAAACAAGATAAATCTATATATTCTTTTATTATCAGTATCGGTAAATATTTGTCCACATGTTGCGTCGGATATTGAAAACGTTGGTTTCAGTGTTTTACATAGAAAAAATGTAATTTTGCATTATTTTTTTGTGATTCATTGCAATCGTGAAAGTAATACTAATCAATTAATTAATGGTTAAACACGACTTAAAGTAATCTAAAAGTTAAGATAAAAAAAATTAATATAATATTATATTTTAATATCATATTAATCAAATAGTTATTAAAATTAGTGAGTTTCAAATTACAATAAATAAAACTTTATATTAAATTAATATTAAATAGTTCTATTTTAATTTGATAGGTAAAGTTTTATAAAAGAAAAAATTAATATATAACATCTCAAATTCACAAAATCAAAGTATATAAATCTCTCAGTATTTGAAATTTATATGCTACTTTGTAAAAACTTTTAAATTTGAATATATATATATATATATATATATATATATATATATATATATATATATATATATATATATATATATATATATATATATATATATATAGATTGGGGTTCAATAGGGATCCCTTTTTTGCTAGAGATCCAGGGATCCCCTTCTCAGCCACAAGATCACCTAAATTGTGTGGCTGAGATTAAAAGTTGACTTTAATGAATTTATAAGGAAAAGACACGGAGGGGTAATATGGTCTTTTTACCTTTTTCCTTTTTTTTTTACTCCCACACGCTTTTCCTCACTTTTGTCTTTTTGTCTTTTTGCTTTTGTGTCACCTTTTCATACTTTCTCTCTCTTTAAAAGTATGAAAAGGTGACATTTCTCTCTCTGTAAAAGTTGAAATGTCACCTTTTCATACTTTCTCTCTCTTTAAAAGTTGAAATATATTTTAAAAAGCAAATCATTTATTTTATTGGGTTGTAAATTAGAATATGTAGGGTTTATGATTTTAAAAAGCAAATCACAGGTGATTACTAGACATTTGGTTACATTTTACATCAAAGAACTAAGGCACTAAATTATAAACAGTTTCTTAATGTAAAAACTACATAATCACAGGTGATTAAATAAGCATTTGGTGACATTTTACATCAACATACTAAGACATTAAATAATAAACAGTTTCTCAATGTAAAAACTACATAATCACAGGTGATTAAATAAGCATTTGGTGACATTTTACATCAACATACTAAAGAAAATTATTAATAAAATCACAGGTGATTACTAAACATTTTGATGACATTTTACATCAACATATAAGGCACTAAATTAATACAATCACAGGTGATTACTAGACATTTGATGAAATTCTACATCAAGGTACTAAGACACTAAATTAAGAACCTTAAATGTATTAAGGTATTAAGGCACTAAATCACATGTGATTTTCCTTTACAATTTGTTGACTACAAAATTACATTTAAGATATTTAGTGACTTAATTTAATAAAATCACATGTGACATAGTTATTGTTCAAAGAAAATACACCAAACCGAAAGTATTCTCAAACAAAATATTTGTCTACTCATTTCAAATAAAATTCAACTAGTAAAGTAACATATTAAATTATTGTTGGTTGTTGAATTCCCTCTTTCTTCAATAGCTTCTTTTGAAATTAGCGTCATCATCTACAATTGATTGTTAATATTACAATCTAAGGCACATTATTAATAAAATCACAAGTGATTATTAAACATTTTGTGACATTTTACATCAACATACTAAGGAACATTATTAATAAAATCACAGGTGATTACTAAACATTTTTGTGACATTTTACATCAACATACTAAGGCACATTATTAAAAAAATCACAGGTGATTACTAAACATTTTTGTGACATTTTACATCAACATACTAAGGAACATTATTAATAAAATCATAGGTGATTACTAAACATTTTTGTGACATTTTACATCAACATACTAAGGCACATTATTAATAAAATCACAAGTGATTACTAAACATTTTGTGACATTTTACATCAACATACTAAGGAACATTATTAATAAAATCACAGGTGATTACTAAACATTTTTGTGACATTTTACATCAACATACTAAGGCACATTATTAATAAAATCACAGGTGATTACTAAACATTTTTGTGACATTTTACATCAACATACTAAGACACATTATTAATAAAATCACAGGTGATTACTAGGTGATTACTAAACATTTTGGTGACATTTTACATCAAGGTACTAAGCCACTAAATTATAAACAGTTCTTAATGTAAAAACTTTAGAATCACAAGTGATTACTAAACATTTTTTATGACATTTAAGGCACTAAATTAATACAATCACAGGTGATTACTATAGATAATATGGCACCTGTGCCCATGACAAGATGTATTCGTTACTATTTCACAAAAGCCACTAAGAAAAACTTATCAAGGATACTTTGGAAAAAAAATTTCATTCTATCCCAGTTGCACACCCTTGACACATAAATTTTCTAGCATTAACAGAAGTCGCCTTTAGCATTTGAAGAAAACCAACAGAGGTGAATCATTAGACTAAAACATATAAGCAGACTAAAGACAAGGTTTAGCAAAGAGGAACAGTGAATAAGCCATAAATCAAAGTATGATTTCAATTTAACAGCAACAAATCAAATAACAAAATCAGAACAAAAACAAATCAATTTAATTCAAATTCCTTAAAACGACGTCGTAAGCTTAAAAACTCAAAATCAGCTCACCTGAGTTCCCCACTGTCCTTTAACACACGATTCCGGCGAGATCTTACCGTCTCTTCCATACAACAACATTTTAATTCCATCAATTTCATTTTCATCGTAAACATAGATCTTAAAATCAATATACGATCCATATCCACGGCTAGGCCACCGTATTACACCGCCGTCGCAGGAGAAAGGATCACCGTTGGATTCGAATCGATCGACGGCGGAGAATGGAGTTAAGAGCCTGGTGATGAAGAAAGTGATGGAGATGAGTGCTAAATTAATACAATGTGTGTGTGTGTGTGAGAGTGTTTTAGGGGCGCGTGGAGTTAAAAGAAATAAAAAGGTAAAAAGACCATATTACCCCTCCGTGCGTTTGATGGATTAATGAATTTGTGTGGCTATGAATGTGATCTCTGGATCTCTAGCAAAAAGAGGATCTCTATTGAACCCTCCCCTATATATATATATATATATATATATATATATGGGTTAAGATCAAGAAAGACTATTAAAAAATTTGAGACCAAATGGACCAATCACAACTCTTTATTTCAAAAATCCATCATAACTTTTTTTTTGTTTAAAAATTAATTATCTCATAAACGGTAAATGTATTAAACGAATAAATTGTACCATTAAAACGAGCATTTTCTCCTCTTTCTATAGAGCACCCACTCGATATACTTTTGACGAAATTTATTTTCAGGTTTTTTTACGAGTTTTGAAATTTTATATTACAAATCACTGTTTTATCATATGTGATATCAGTAGTTTGACATATTATTTTTTTGTTTTTCTTTTTGATTTAAGTTGAATGTATGTAATATAACAAATCTATGTTTCGAAACTCGTATTTAGTGTTCAAATCATATGTGATATTGTCTTACGAATTTCAACATTTGGCCATAAACGAAAAAATAAAAGTCTTCAAAATTCGAACTTTTTTCTGGGTCTATATAGGTTATACATTGTATAACATTGTTGTGTATTAAAATTCATATTTAGAGTTAAAGTCACGTGTGTTATTGTTTTTTAAGTTTTAAAATTTTTACATACATAATATCATATATGATTTATATTTATATCATATATGATTTACAATAATATCATATATGATATTGTATTATCAAATATGATTTTAGAATATATCACATATGATTTATATTCATATCATATATGATTTACACTAATATCACATATGATATAGTATTATCATATGTGATTTTAGTGTATATCACACTAGATTATTGTCCCGCGATAGCGCGAACAAAGATAAAGTCTGACTCGTAAATTTTTGTTCATCTAAATTTTAAGTTATTATGAAAAGATAATGTCATACGTATAATAACATATATACGTTTACGTTTATACCTATGTTGCTTATAGTTAAAATAATATATATATTTTTACGTTTATATACATGTTTTGATATTTTTATGAGGAGATTTTAGAATAACAATATGATAAATCATAGTCTAAATTGAACGATTTATAAGTAAAATAAACTTATTTTTTCTATTTCAGTGGAGATGTAAATGAAAGAGAAAATGTAATCTTTAATATATTTTTATGAGGAGATTTTAGAATAACAATATGATAAATCATAGTCTAAATTGAACGATTTATAAGTAAAATAAACTTATTTTTTCTATTTCAGTGGAGATGTAAATGAAAGAGAAAATGTAATTATGTATTGTAAGAGGGTGTAAAATAGAAATAGTCTTTGATGACATCATCAATCTGATCTAACGGCTGAAATCAAAGAAGATAACTTATCCAAAGGACCTTACTTCGCCATGTGGTATTTAAGGCCTCTCTTTTATTATATATTAAAGATATGATTTATATTCATATCATATATGATTTACAGTAATATCACATATGATAAAATATTATCATATGCGATTTTAATATATATCACATATGATTTATATTCATATCATATATGATTTACAGTAATATCACATATGATATAGTAATATCATATGTGATTTTAGTATATCAAATTTTATGTCAAAAAACGAGAAAAAATAAAACTAGTTAAAATTCGATTTTTTTTCTAAATTTAGGTAGTTTATACATTTTATAGTAATTCTCTTTTATACAATTTTACGTAATGATGTAAATATCATATATGATATTATCGTTATAATTTCAATACCAATAAAAAAAAAAAAAAAAAAAAGTCGTCGAAAGTATATAACACCACTGCTCTAATTAAAGATAAAAACGAGACGATCGCAACGGTGTATTTTGTTTCGTCTAACGATCAACGGTTTGTGAGATAAATTAATTTAAAAAAATAAAAGAAAAATGGAATGATGTCTTTTTGTTTCAAGAATATTATGGGTCTTAATTGATCATTTCTCATATATATATATATTAATTTAAAAAGGCTAAAATTAAGGATACTTTTAAAAAGTTAAGTTTAAAACACATTAAATTGCAAAAATTCAAATTTAATAAATAAAAAGGGGTTATTTGTCATTATTATATGAGGGACTAAAATTAAACTTTATATAAAAAAAAATGATAGCAATGGGTTTTAAACCCAAGTCACATATGTAAGATCCAAAACCACTCAAATAACATTATGTTTTGTACTTAGATTGTTACATATTAAATATATAAAATAAAAATTGTGGTGGCTGTGTGTACAATATTTATGAAATAATGTTCTCAATCACATAATTAGATAAAAAAAATAATTTCAAAAATTATATATATGAAAATGAAATAACCAACCAAAAAAGTTTTAAACAATCTAATATACATACCAATTAAAATTCTTCTACACCAAACTCACACAAAGTAAAAAAATTGACGATAACCTATTTAAATGCTCCAACACAAAGATGACCCAATATACACAAATTTATTGGAAGTGATGTCCTTTTCACATTAAGGGCATTGATTGTTTTTATTATTTTCAATTTTACCCGATATTCTTAATACTTTCACTCTCCTTAAACAACTCTCGTTCTTTCAATAGTTAACAAACTAACACGGTCAACTTTTATCAACATTGCGTCACGTCAATAGAGACTAAAGTGATTAAAAATTGATCAAATTACTATTAACAATAACTACCAGTTAGTTTTCTTTGAAACATATATATTTAAGGTCATTTCCGATATATGTACTAAAACATCAAATTGGTGTAAATTTTTATGTAAATCATTTCCAACAGAGACAATAAAATGGTGTAAAATTTTGATGTCACGTCATTTTCATACCATTTTACACCAAATTTGCTATGATACTATTCACTACACCAAATGTATTTATTTTTCTTTATAACCCTTTTTATATTGTTTTATTGAATTGTTTAATCCTTTCATATTAATTAATTTATATATTTGTTATAATATTGATATAAAAAATTAATATTAATTTATAAAAGTTATTTCTTTAAAACAAACTCGTTGATATTGATAATATGGTTATTGAGGATGAACGTGGTATGCAAGCACCCATTCAAGTTTTGAGGGAAACGTCACCAAATGAAGTCAATTTGATCCATGATGAAACAACTAGGTTTACCGAATTTCTTGCTCGGCATAAGAAACTTAAAGACAAAGACGCTCATTATGAACTTCGTAATGCATTAATAGACTATTTATGGAAGCGACATGAAAACTCGGAAACTCAAATTTAAATAGTAATCAATATTTGTTGTATATTTTATGAATTACCGTCGTAATGCTACTAATTATGTTTAGTTTATTCCTAACATATAGGTTTTATAAAGTTTATTATAATAGCGTTTTACTTAATTATTTAGCGTATATTTATGAATTAGTTAAATAAACTTACTATATAAGAATTACAGTAATATGTAATAAAAAAGAATTATTTGGTGTAAAGATTTGGTGTAATATATTGGAAAAGATTTGATTTTAGTATAAATATATTTCACAAAAATGTATTTTTTACACCAAAATTATATACTCATTTTAGTATTGTATTACATTGGAGATGCGCTAAGGTTATGTAAGATTGCATTTGGTCAATCGAATCAACTTTCTTAGCGACGATAATTATGGCTCTATTTGTTGGTGCATGTTGGTAAATCATGATGTATATATATATATGAATAATATGATGTAATATCTTTCTATATCCTTATTCACCTGACACGTGGCTTTCATTTCTACTTCAGCTATACTTTGACTGCCTTCTCAATCCTTTAGCCGCCACGTATTCTTGTTGAACATATGTGGATTTATCCATTATCTATACTCCCTTCAGTAACAACTTTTTCTTAATTTTTTGTTTTAAATTTTCTTTCAGTTTGATATTAGCCATCACTATTTTTACGATGCGCACACATATGTGAATGATGAAGAACATGCAAAATAAGATGAGTATTCTTATATTTCCTTTTTATGTATTTAGATTGTTTTTATGGATATTTACTTTTTATAATTAATTTCGATACAACTTCTTAGTATTTGATGAAATGCTTAATACAAAATATTGTTATAAGAGTGTGAACTTTCTGATATATATAATTTACGTCCATTTGTAATTCATAATTACATAGAGACGTCCCCATAGACAGGGGAATGTAAAATTGTTTGAATTTTCATGAGATTTACATGAGTTAGGAGCTATTTGTTGCCTATAATTTTCAATTATGTTTATTGGAATTTTTTTAATATTATTATTGTATTTGGGTAATCTATTTCTTATTTTCTATAGTTTCAACAACACATAATGGATTGGATGAAGGTGATTAATTAAATTGTCCGTATGTTTTAATTTTTTTGTTTTCGTGAAATTAGATGTATGTGTTCTCTTATATGTAATCGTCGTTAAATTGAGGCGTTCGGATATCAAACACAAGGTAATTACAAGTTTACAACACAACTCTCGCCTATTTCTTCAATATTGTATTTGTCTCTTCATAAAGGAATCTAACATTATATTTTATAAGTGCTTGGGGAGTGATTACTTTTTTTTTTCTAAGATTTATAATCATATGGATCAACTTGAGGGTCTACGTCTCTTAACTCAAACAACCTTACTCGGATCAGGTTTATAGAAATCGACGCATTAGCTTTTATAGAAAAATTCCCCTGCTCATGCCTTCTCCAACGTTATAAATCTTTTCGTACACGGTAAAGAATCGCACCTTACATTTTGTATTGTTCTTCTATATGTTTCCATCCCATTCCCTTAGCTCCATGCCATTTTGTTTCCCAGATAGCACAAGAGTGCCATCTCCTAAAATCTCTTCTCATCTCCGCCACACTATTTATGACCTTTGCATATCGACGTCATCTTGGCCCATTCCTTTTGTTCATAGCCACACTATCTATGACCTTTGCTTTAATGACTCGTCTATCAGTTCATATTTCTAAATTCTACAATTTATTTGGGTTTAACATTGTAATTTCATTGCAGCTTACATTCAAATAGTTGCTAATACTTTGGGGTCTCTTTCCTTCGAACTACGAGGAACATAACCTTAAAAACACAGTAAGGTAACTTTATAACATTAAGATTAAAATCTAAAAACATTCTCAATAGACCTCCACTTCAGTTTGGGGTGGGTGTTTATGAGACTAAGGTTCCAAATTGTAAAGACGTGCACGTTCTGATGTGCTTACGTGTCACCGTAGCATTAAATTTTATATAGTTACTTTAAAAGCAAACCTTAATCATTACTTATAAAGTTTGATAATGTTAACCAAGTTCATAGTTATTTAACTAATCTATATTTTGTGTACCTTATTTAAGGATCATATCAATCGAGGGGTTAATCTAGCTGTGCAGAGAATAGCCGTCAATTGGAATACTTGGATCGTCTTTCCGAAATGATATACTTATGACGTGGACTATGCAAGCAACATCATGTACTGAGATCATTTGGTATATCTCGCTCAACTTTCTTGACTCAATTATTTGGCTCGATGAGTTACATAAAGCAACAAAGGATAAGTCTTTTTCAACGTCTAATGTGGTGCACAAACCTAAATCTTAGGAAATGAGTTACTATGCTTCTACATGGAGATCAAGTTACCTGTCGTAAAATATAGATAGAAACGAGTGTATGTATTATTATATAGTTTTGTTTACAATTGAAGTTTTAAGGCGAAACATGTTTCCATCAAATGTCCTCTTTTTTTCTTCTTATCGAATTATTCACTTGTTCTTCAAACACAATATGTGCATTCAAACACTTAACTTATTGGATTGTGCATAGTAATATGATAAGAAGCTAGAAAACATGATCAATGGATTGATTGTAATTCGATTTATAAAAATATGTATGGATCATTAGAAATGTCTTCTGTTATTATATTTGTTATGTTGATATTCTATAATATGAGTATAATATGAGTATTATGAGTGTTGTATTAATTAAATAAAATATATTGTATTTGTAACATATTTATATTGGTCCAGATACCCATTTCGTTACTCAAAAATCTATTTTTTTTTGTATATTTTGGTATTCTATAAATAACATTCGTGTTACGTATATAATATAATACTTTATTCGATCATTTGTTAAGTGTATAGCAATATGTTTGAATATTAACTTCAAGCAACATAATTAATGTTATTTTATATTTTAATCATTCGATTATTCATTTTCATATAACTTTTCGTGGTATCATGGGTAACAAACTAGTACATTATTAAGGTAAATGTTAATGGGAATATGTAATAGATATCTCATTTTTAAATCTAAGCATCGTCTATCTGTGTAAAATATGTAATTTATCTTTCTCATGTTAATTATAAGACTTATTGAGGGATTTCAATGTTTATGATTCTATGGACTTACATTAGTTAGTACTAAAGTTAGTATTAAACGGAGTCACATAAGAATTTCTGCAAAACAGTTTTTCAATTTAATAGATTTTTAATTCGTTAATACGATACAATATATAATAATATAAAATTTAATTATAATGGTATATAATATAATATAATTAATTATAAATAATATTACTATAATCTATCTTAATTTCGTATGAAAATTTATTTCATTAATTGCCTATTGTTCTATAAATAGGATCCTAATATGATAAATCAATTTATTCTTAATAAAAATGGATGTTATGTTCGAAACAGTTATAGTTTTGTTGGTCCTTGTTTTATGTAAAGGTAGATTCAAAAACACATATTATTTATCTTTAGAAGATACCTTTATCTATACAGATTTTCTAACAAACAACAAATGTATTTGGTTTAACTAAATTGCAGGTGAAGATATCGTCGGTCCAAATAAGTTATGCGATGCTGACAGTCATATAGGTTGTGAATTATCATGTGATAGCGACTGCAAACAACGAGGCTATGTGGAAGGAGTTTGTAGAACAACTTTGCCTAAGCCTATAACTTATTGCGTTTGTAGAAAAGTTTGTTAGATATTCAAGATCATGTAGGTAATAAATAAATAAATTAGAAGCGTGTCTGCGTCATGTGTGGAATGAAAAAGATAAAAAGTGATGGTTAAAAATAATATTTAATTAAATTGTAAAAATATAAAAATTGAAAAGTGTGGATTACTATTCACAATTTTGTCCCGAATGAATAAAAATATGTCATAAATAGTTATGGATTTGACCTTGATAAATAGCGGATACCAAAATTGTTTTACCTTTTCTTTTGAAAATTCTAATATATAATTATAATTTCGATCAAGCTATTTATCAAACTAATTATATAAAACATCATAGTTTAAACAGGTTAATTTACACTTATATTATATTTATAAAATTGAAATAGATTTATATATTAATGTATTTATTATTTATTATTCAAATAGATTAAAAGTCATGAATTGAAAATGTAGCAATGCTAATTAGTTTGTATATTGAAGTGTTTATTTTGAATGTCAAAAATATTATAAATGAATACGAATATATTAGTGTGTTTATTATTAACTACTAACGAATTTAAAATTAAAATTTTAAATTAAATTAATATTAATGCATTGAATGGTGTTTAGGAATTTATTAATGAGTTATAAAGCTTATATTTTTTTTTAACTTTTTTGATTATATTAAATCTAAATATTTTATAGTTTAGATTGATCCATAAAAATTAATGGTCAAAATGTCCTTTTCTTAAAAATAAACTCTTAAAATGAATAAAAGTTAAACGTTTTATATAGAAGCAAAGATAATGATTAAGAATTTATTACTTAGTTATAAAACTCATTTTTCAACTTTTTTATTATTAAAAATGTATATCCACGCTGTATGACAGTAATGAATGGATAAAAAGCATGACGGTCAAACACAAAATTAGAAATATTCTAATTTATTATATTATGATTTTTTATTTAGATAGTTTCTATAGAGTTATTACATACATTTTTTTTAATAAAAATCGTACATATATTATTTACTTTTATTTCTTAAATTATTGTTGCTTCATAAAATTGGTATTATCAACTCAATAGTATATCCCCTTCTCTCCCTTCCGGCCGTGATCATCTTTTTCTTTCTCTATAATCAAGACTTTAAGATTTATGGGTGTTTGTTTGAGTTTATACAGACGGCTTATGGACTTATTAACTTTTGGCTTATTTTTATAAGCAAAGAGGCTTATATAAGAACTTATATGCTTATTATTGTTTATTATGACTTAATAAAAAATAATGAGTTTATAAGTCCTTACATAAAGCTATAATATTTTGGCTTATAAAACATAAATCAAAAACTAATAAACCTATAAACCTTTATATAAACTCAAACAGACACTCTTTAGCCTTCGATAATTAAATATTTCACCCATCACCGTCATTAACCATTAAACAACTTCTTAGTTCTTACGACGTTGAAAAAGTCAAATAAATTAGAAGGAAAGTTAAACAACTCCAAGTTATAAGTTATCGAGGTGCCTTAAAAGCATATTATTATACTTTTAGAATGACCATTTCAAAACTTCTACGAAAGTAAAATAATAAGGTACATATTTTATTTTGATGTAATGATTCGATTGGATTTTTTAAAATAATATAGTTATTTTTGAGCGCATTGATCTTTATTGATCTTTATTAATGAGACTAGTTGAACAAACTAGAAATAAATAATCATTTGATATAACGATAATATTTTTTCTCTTTAGAAGTCAATAGATTCCAATTTCTTACACCAATTTCTTTTTGTAATAATTTGATCCCATAGAAGAAAGAAAAAATTGGCTCCGCCTAGAGAGCTTTTGTAGGTGACCAAACCGCTTCGGAATGAGACAAGCCAAAACTTTGTAATTGATCAAACCTAGCAAAACAAAAACACGACCTGGTTCAATATCAACATCCATAAGAGCGCTTGGAATGGCCTCGTGGTCACCATCGTTGTCAACCAACAACGAGCGTGGATGCTCGTTATCATACCGCCTCACCTCGTTGTGGGGCTCGTTCTTTCATTCGTTTTGTCCGTAACGAGCCGTTGCTGTTGTTGTTTTGTTTTTTCCCAAAGGTTTAAATAAAAATACAAATTCACAAAACCAAAAAAATCTTACAATCATCTCACAACTATCATTATCATTCCACTAAAAAAAATTTACAACTTTAAATTGTAGATCCCACGTTAGCAAAACAATTTCACAATTATCTACAACTCACATTATCACTCTTCGTGTCTAATATTATTTTTTTTGTTAGCACAAATAAAGCACTATATTATCTATTTTTTATTATTAATTATTGTTTTGTATTTTCTTTTTATTAGCACAAGAAAGATAATTTGATTGGCACAACTAATTTAAAGGATTAAACAAAACGAGATTTGATTGGTTCAAGACTAGCGAGATAATTTAGTATATTTCTATTTATATTATAAGAGAAATATAGTCAAACTCATTTACAAAATGCAAGAGAATATTTATTATCAACTGAACCTGACCTAGCCAATTCTTACTAGTCACCACGATTTTTTTGTTTAATCCTCTTTCATGATGATGACCTCTAAAACATAAGAGTGACTAGTCGAAAAAGGACATTCGGAAATGAATAATGAGTTTCCGCTCATATCCTACAACTTATGAGATATTATCCTGCAAATGATAGAAATGAAACAAGTAGAAAACGGGAAGTTATCATTGCAAGTGGGCAGCCTGCTTGTGATGGTAGCAGTGATCACAACGATGGCGGAGGAAATGACATCACACCCGACTGATAGAAATAGCACTCGGATGAGTTTTTATTGCAGTCCATTCAAACATGTAAACGCAGATTATTTCTTCAGCAACCTTAACACCACTCTTTCTAGCGTCCGTCAGCAGTTAACCACCGGTGGATACGCTGTGGCACATACTTTGTTCAATGGTGCGCCCGTGTGGGGTCTTGCTTTGTGCAGGGGTTATCTTTCCATTCCAGATTGTCTGGATTGTTTTGACTATGCTGTGTCTCAGCTACAACCATGTGGGCATCGAAATGGTGCTCAAGTTACTTACAACGACTGTTATTTGAGGTACATATAATTTTCATATCTCTACTTGCTAAGTTGCTTGTATATGCCTGGATTTAGTTTGGTTGTTACTTTTGCTAGAATTCGTTCGTTTTTTAAGGCATATACTCACACACGCACACACTCTTCATATACCATGAATATATACATTTGCCCTTAACATAAGTATGAGACTTGAACCTATGTCACCTGGTGAATAGGCAATCAAAATACCGCTACTATATCATTGCCCAATGTAACGGACTAGAATTCATTCAATTAATCATTACATTACTATTCAAACTCGATCAACTAATCACCTTCAAAATATTACCACCGAAAAAGTGGACATGTTCGGACCACATACACTTGATATATTATTCCAGACGGGTCTCAATTTGGTTAATTAGATCTACACTCGATTTCATTTTCAAGAGAGTGTTTGATTCTAGGGCTTTGTTTTCAGAGGTGGTGATTAGTATGTCTAGATGACAAAATTGTGAAAAGCGTGTTTGGGAGTAGCTTGGGGGAAAGACACGTTTTTCATATATTTGGGGCTTTTAGTTGTTTTTTTTAGGATTGTGCTATATCAGTCGAGAAATGCTATTTACAGCTGTACTGGTTGTCAATAAATGTTTAGTACATGCTTTATCTCCTTGTATATCAACAAAAATTCATCCCTGTATTTTCGAAATCACAAATTCATAATGAATGTACAACCAAATTATACACATATTAGTCAATAGCAAAACCCTAATCTTATTTTAATTGGGCCATTAATCTTATTAACGTTTAAGAACAAATAAACTTAAGTATCCTCTTCGAAAATGTCCTAGGTAAGATGGAACTTCCTTAAATATTATCTTTAGTTTTTGGATTATATTAATTATTTTTAAGTGTTCAATTGGAATTAGGAACGAGATTTAGTCTCCATTATTTGATTATGTTTTCTTTCTTTGGAATTTACCAAAGTAAAGATTAACATTTAAGTTGTATATTGAAATTATAAACGCAGATATGCAATCAAGTATAGGCTGTATTTTACTTTTTTAATATTGTTCTTTTGTATCATAACGAAGATTAATTTGCTGGGGTTTGCCCCGGGACTTATACTAAGCCCTTGAAAACAAACTTATACTCCAATCACGAAAACAATAATGTGTTTATTTTGTCAAAAAAAAATTAAAAAGATAGTAACTTTTGTTAGATATAAACCAAACATATTATAGAGAAATTTTATTAGAAAAAACAAAAAAATGAAAATACTAACTTTTGTTACTTATAATAGTAAAAAGGAAAATATATTATAAACATTTCCTTATTAAGGGTATGTTTGATAAAAATAAATTGTTGCTAGAGTTGGAAGTTTGAGCTTATATTTAGAACTGAAAGTTAGAGCTTTTATTTTTTGTAAATATGTTTGAAAAGTAGTTGAAGTTAGAGCTTAAAAATATAAAATGACTAAAAAGTATATAATAGTATAATAAGATAAATTTTATATGGGGTATTTATATAATTTATCATCATATAAGTCCAAACTATTTTTTTAAGCTGTTTGAAATAACTTATTTTTTAGGAGCTTATTTTTCAAATAAATCCTACAAATAAGATCCAATTAAACAAGAGTTATTTGAAAAAAAAACTCAAACCTCAAATAAACCCCATTTAAGTCCCAAATAAGTTTGTACCAAACATAACCTAAATAGGTTAAATAAGTAATAAATTTTAAACCCCATAAGTCCCAAATAAGTTTGTCCAAACTATTTTTCTAAGCTACTACTTAGCTCACCTTTTGAAATTTAGAGTTCATTCTAATTAGAGTCACGGGTAGAAGGTGCTTGGTTTTACTATGAATTTATTTTACATAAATTTTTTATATTAAAATTTAAATTTTAAATATCGATCCGCTTAAATAAGTATCGGTCTTTCCAATGAGCTCAGAATATTATATATCGAACCAAAATTTTATAAATTAAGGCACCGGCCACCACTAATCTCAAATCCTTGTTTCACCTCTGATTAGAGTTGTTTTGATGTAGATATGAGTTTAATAACTTCTACACTGAAGCTAATATACATGATGGTGTTGTACTTTGCGGCAACGATACATTGCCACAACAAAGAGAGTTCACAAAAGCAACAAAAAGGTTGCTATCAGACCTTCAAATTGTTGCCCCGAGAGCACCTATGCAGCGTCTACAAGGAACGTAGATGTTGGTACAACAATGGTTTATGCCATTGCCCAATGTAATCTAAATGTAAGTGAGAGTGATTGTTTAGAATGCTTACACTTGAGTTCCACATCTCTATATTACTGTCTTCCTAGAACTGACGGACGTGCAACGGAAAACCGATGTTTCATGAGGTATTCAAGGACTCCTTTTTTCGAACAAAACCAAACAACGGATATTTCATCTCTCCTTTGGGACAGTGAGTACTCTTCTACAAGTAATATTTTTTTCTATCTTTACTTAGTTTTTCCAGATATTTGTTAAAAGGTTTCTAATATCGATACCTTATTATTGATCATTTTCGTCTGTGTAAGATCGGGATCCCAATATCATATTGAAATTGAAAGATTCTACTCAAACATAACAATATGTTTTATAGATCGTAATCGAAAGATAGTTGAACGCATTTATATTATAATATATTAATATAATACCATAACCCTTACAAATACCCTATACACTACTGACATATTTTTGTCAATCAAAATCGTAAAATTATAAGATTTTAAAATAAAGTTTAAGATCTTAACAACCTTAATTCCTAGTATTGATCAATCGTTCATAAATATCTTTGTGTTTGTGTGCACCAGTCATATATATGTATTGATTAATATATTTCATGTTTATGTATAAAAGAAAATTCAAGCAAAACCAGATACGTTATAGGAGTTGTTGGAGTTATAAGCTTTCTGTTGTGTATATTGGCAATTTTTGTCTGGTGTGGAAGATCGAAAAAGACATGTAGAGGCCAACAAGGTAAACCCATGATGTACTAGCTATATGATATATGTCAATAACTACATACTTGTCCATTATGAGGTTTATAATTATTTGAATATCTCTATATATAAGGGGATAATTTTTTTGAAATATATTCAACTTCTTCAAAATCTGTTTTATTTATCAAACTTTAAATGAGTCTATTGTATGTGTGTCTAACTTTCAAAATATCGTTATGTTATATATATGACCAATTAAAAACCTCTAAAAACACGTGACATGGCATAGGACGTGGCAACTTATTTGGTTGCCACGTATTCATGATATTCATTTCATTTGATGTGTCTATTTGGATTTGATATAGAAGACGCACAAGGTTTGAAGGGGTCGTTTAACTACGATTATAAACATCTACATTTGGCAACTAATAACTTCAGCGAAGAGAATATTATAGGGAAAGGGGGTTTTGGTGAGGTATTCAAGGTAATCAAAATATAGACCAAAATGTTAATCACTATATTTAAGAATAATGAGTCTTATGACCAAAAGTGTTTATTATATATGGTTTGATAGGCGATTCTTGATGATAAACAAGTTGTGGCGGTGAAGAAGCTTAAAGCTAGATATGTTGGAGCGAAAATAGAGTTTGAAAACGAAATCTCGCTTATAAGTCAGATTCATCATCGAAATCTTCTCGGTCTCTTAGGATGGTCTAGTGAAGTAACTGATCTAGTACTTGTCCTAGAATACATGCCCAATGGAAGCCTTGACAGGTTTCTATGGGGTAAGTTGGTTGTTAACAATTTAAGGTAGAATCACATGTAAAACATGATCTCAACACGTACATTATTCTTTGTAGGTGAAAAAAGGGGTACATTGACCTGGATACAACGATATGATATCATCTTAGGAATAGCCAGGGGTCTCGCTCATCTACACAAAGAATTCCATTTCAAAATTATTCACCGAGATATAAAATCAAGCAACATTCTCCTTGATGACGATTTTCAACCAAAAATAGCAGATTTTGGGTTGGCACGATTTCAACCAGATCATCTAAGTCATATTACTACTAAGTTTTCTGGCACATTGTAAGTTTTATCACAATACATTTATCCATTCCGCACATCTAATTAGATTCTTGTATTGTTACCATTCTAATACTAGGGGCTACACAGCGCCAGAATATGCACGTTATGGCCATTTATCAGATAAAGTTGACACTTTCAGCTTTGGTATCCTAATTCTTGAGATTATTAGCGGTCGAAAGTGTAGTTACTCAAATTTTGACGGACCATCCACCAAGTGCCTCATGGAACATGTGAGATACAAACTTTATATGTTTTGTTTTCTCGTATACTTCATTAATATTAAATAAGAACACGAAGAAACAAAGAGTAACCATATCTCACTTTTGACCTTTGAGAATTCTTTATAGCTCTTAAGTTATTATGTTATAATTGGTTACAGGCATGGGAGTTGTATGAAAATAAAGAACATATGAAATTAGTTGATGAGGCAATGGGTGTGAATCAATTTGTAGAAGAACATGTGATGAAGATCATTGAGATTGCACTTTTGTGCACCCAGTCACCGGCTTCTAAAAGACCGACCATGTCTGAAGTTGTTTTGATGCTTTCAGTTGATCCATCACTAGACGAAAGTGAAAGACATCTATCCAGGCCGAATTTCATTGGTCAGAATAGGACGATTCATATAGGACCGACATAGAATTCTAACGGCATTGGTTATGTTTCCCAAAGCCAAAGGAGCTTTAGATGAAGAACAAGTACACCAAAAAACAAGGTGATCGCCCATGTACATGTAATTGAGAAGAAGAACGGATGAGTAGTTGCCATAGACGGACCTTAATGGAGGCCCGAGGGCTGCGGTCCTCCCAAAGTTCGGAAAAAATCGTGCGTTTTCACTACCTGAATCCAAAAAATTATTAGTTTGTTGTGTGTTGTATGAATCGATGCATCGGCCCCTTTTTAATTCCATGTTCCGTCTTTGGTTGTTGCATATGTGGTAACCTTTCTTAATTGCATGTTCAATATTATTGATTATGCTCATTCTCTTCTGCATAATTAATGATAAAGGATTCCTACAAAAGGTGGTATTGGTGTAGTGGTTCAAGCCCAATTGTTTACAAGGTTGTCAATGCAATATGTATATAGCTAAATCGTGAAGTAGAAAATTTTATCTAATTTGATAAAATTTGTTATGGAACTAAAAATTACTATTACATACTAATAAAAAAAGACGGTAAATAAACTATAACACTAAACATGGGCGGATTTATCAACGAAATTTTAATATGAAGGGTAATTTGCGACGAGCTACAAATTTAAACATTTGTTATAGAAACCATTAATAAACAGTAATATCCAATTAAGTTAAACAAAAAAAAAACGTAAATGGAACAAACTAAAAAAAAGTTTATTGCTATCGAAAATCATATATAAATATAACATAAAATATAGCTACTTTATTTAATAACCTCCCAAAAAGTCAAAACGTCAAATTAATAATTATTCGAAATAAATTTTTTAATTACTTTGCTTAATAGAGCAACCTAAAAAGAAAAGCTAAAATTAACAACTAATCAAAATAAAGATGTAACCGAAAAGAAAAAAAAATGTATAAGAAAAGACCCAAATGAAAATGTAAACACTTTATCAATTAATGTAACCCAAAAAGAAAAATACTAAAACCTAAAATGAATAACTCATCGAATAAAGATTTAACTACTTTATTTAATAATATAATATAATAAAATAAAATAAATTAAACATGCTAGTTGGTAGCTTTGATGAATAGTAAACTCCACACATTAACGGATCAACATCACACTTCAAAATGTAAGTTTATGTAAGATCCATATGTCTTGATATGTACTTAGAGATGACAATAAAACCGAGACTCAACGAGAAATCCAAAACCCGGAATAATCGGGGGGGGGGGGGGGGGGGGGGGGGGGGGGGGGGGGGGGTGGTGGGTGGGTATACTATGAATATTAGAATTTTATGCGGGTTCTGGGACGAGGACATGTTTAGGTGATCCTCAACTCACTTACTCGAAACCCGAACCAAAACCGAAAACCCGATCTCGAACCCGATAGTTTATATTTATATAAAATAATTTATATATATGTTTATGTATTACAATATGTTTTTTTTGAATTAATCACCAGAATAATCACCTATCAATTATACTTTACAAAAATAATCACCTGATTCGCGACGAATTTCTCGCGACACTTTATTGTCGCGAGAAGTACATAAAACAAAATCAGACGAATAAAAATCAGACACGTCGTCGCGAAAATAAATATTGACGCGAGAAATGAATAGTGTCGCGACAACGTGTCGAATTATTATTGGTGTGATTAAAATATGTGTACTTTCGCGACGAAAAAAATGTCGCGAGAAATCTGTCGCGAATTAGGTGATTATTTTTGTAAAGTGTAAGTGATATGTGATTATTTTGATAATTTGCTCTTTTTTTTTCTTTCAGAAAACAATAAATCCGATATTATATAATCAAATGCCGAAAGAAAACAATAAATCCGATATTATATAATCAAATGCTAATAAAATATATGAGAAAAACCATTTACGAATATCAACTATTTTAAAACTCAGGGATGAAATTCATAATTTTAAATAAACTATAATGACAATTTATGTAATTAACTCTAAATTTATTTAAACATAGACCTTTATTTGGTAGGTTTTATTTGTCAAGAAAAAGAAAAGAAGAAAACCCAGAGCAAAACAGAGCATTTTAAAATACCTTGAAAAACACCATTAAACCGCCGCCATTAAAGCACAATTGGAGCTCAAACCAACCATTCTTTTTCCCTTCCAATCCCTAAATTACTAACTAAAACATTAATTAATCATGTTACAAAGCAGATCATTTAATCGGAAAACCAAACAAGGCAAAGTTGTTAAGGTAAATTTCACCTTTTTTTACCACTAATTTTGTAAACCCTAGTTTTACTGTTTATGAAAGAAATTAAGTTAATTTAGGTGGTTAGAGAACATTACCTTAGAGATGATATTTACTGTGGAGCTTCTTTTTGTCAAAAAGATTGCGATACGAAAACCGCCCGTTTTGTTTCCCCCGGTTCGACTATCCTTGTTGTTGATACTAATGTTGTTCTTAATCAGGTTTAATAAAGTTTCATTTTTTTCCTTAATGAAGTCTGTTTCTGTATAATTAAGTAGCTTACGTACGCGTGGTATACATTTTAGATCGATTTGCTCGAGAATACAGCGATTGACGATGTTGTGGTGCTGTCTGTGGTGTTGGATGAGGTTAAGAATAAGAATCTTGGAGTTTATAACAGACTCAGGGCTTTATGTAGCAATACTTCAAGACGGTTTTTTGTGTTTTCTAATGAACATCATAAGTAAGGTTTTTATTTTTGTAAGATTGCTCGTTATTATTTAAACTTGGATGGTAGAGGGTGTGATTTGATATTAATGATGTTGCGTTTTTAAATATGTGAAGGGAGACATATGTAAAGCTATGACAGGCGAGAGTCCAAATGATCGAAACGACAGAGGTTTGATGTCTGATTATCTCTTAATGTTTTATATCGTATTATAGAATCTACCTTCAAGTCCTCGGATTTATGTTACTTACGGGTAGATATTAGGTATTAATGTTTGACACTGAGGCACCAAGTGTAATGCTTTTTCAGCAATTAGGGTGGCAGCACAATGGTACCAAAACCATCTTGGCGGTTCCACGAAAATCTTATTGATCACAAACGATAGGGAAAATAAAAGAAAGGCCACTGAAGAGGGAATTTCAGCAGAAACAGGTACGACATAACCAAGTAATTATATAAAACTGGATCATATCAATCTTTCTTGTCCTCGTGTATTCATTACTCTTTATTTTTTTCAGTCGAATCATATGTGAAATCACTTGGTCAACCAGCCCTTCTTGATCTGCTTGTGCAACCTCACTCTGCCGAGGATATGGAAATTGAAGATTTAAGGCCGTCAAAGAAAAAAGTTATATATTGTGAGGTATTAATGCCAAAAGTTTTCGTGTCTATGATTGTGAGGTTAATGGTTGTATATGATTTAATCACTTGTTTGTATTTAATTCAGCATAAGCCCATGTCAGAAATTACATCTGGGATGCGTTGTGGAATATACCATCAAGGAAAACTTCGTGTTAATCGTTACAATCCATTTGAAGCATATGTTGGAAGTGAGAGTATTGGCGATGAAATCATAATATACGGACGTGAAAACATGAATAGAGCTTTTGATGGAGATATAGTTGCTGTTGAACTTTTACCTCAAGATCAATGGCATAATGAAAAATCTCTTCACATGGCTGAGGAAGGTATTTCATCAGAATAATGTTTCAAAATATCGTTATTTTCTCGTTCATTTTTTCATTTCCAATTGTGTTTCAGATGACGAAGAAGATGAAGGTGTCCACCTAGCACCAAGCAGTGCTGATGATGCACCGAGAATTGCAAATTCAGCACAAGGATCTTCTGATAACGCGAACGCTGCTCCTTCTCGTCCTTCTGGGCGTGTTATTGGCATTATAAAGCGGAACTGGCACGCGTAAGTTCATTTTCAGCTTTAAGTAATTGGAGGACCTATTTTTATTGTCTTCTTAGTGGTTGATTCGGTTTTTACTTGACGTCATGTTACACAGTTATTGTGGATCTTTGGAGCCAATGCCTATGCCAGCAGGTAATGCTGGTATTGCACACGCTCTATTTGTCTCCAAGGATCGAAGGTTTCCTAAGATACGAATTCAAACTCGCCAGCTCGGCAATCTTCTTGATAAAAGAATTATTGTTGCGGTTGATACTTGGGATTGCCAATCCCGGTTCCCTTCTGGTCATTATGTTCGCACAATAGGAGATATCGGAGACCGTGAAACTGAGACAGAGGTATTGTATTTTTAATCTTGGCACTCGTGTATTCTATTGTTTTTTCTCAGTTTTTTAATTTTGACAACTTTATGAAAATGATGCAGGTTGTGTTGATAGAGAATGATATAGATGCAAGACCATTTACCTCTCAAGTTTTGTCATGCCTACCACCGTTACCTTGGTCGGTGTCTCCGGAAGATTTGATGAATCCCATCAGACAGGACTTGCGTCATTTACGCATATTTAGTGTCGACCCTCCTGGTAAAAGATCATAAACTTCTCACTAATTCGTCGTGTAAATCGAGCTATAACTATTTAGACTTGCATATAAATTAAGATTTTTATTCCTGCAGGATGCAAGGACATTGATGATGCATTACATTGTACTTCACTTCCGAATGGGAACTTTGAAGTTGGAGTCCGTATCCTTTAAACATTCTAATTTCTTTTTATTTTTCAGTTACTGATATTTTAGTGAGTTTGTATGGTATCCTTTACTATATCCTGATAAGATATTGCTGATGTGACAAATTTTGTGCACCCGGGAACACCCCTTGATAATGAAGCTACACAAAGAGGAACTTCCACCTACCTTGTTGAACGCCGTATTGACATGCTTCCCAAACCTCTTACAGAAGGTATTTCTAAGCACGTGTAAACTTTGCAAGATCATATTGATTCAAGAGTTCTTGCTTCGCTTACTGAATTTATTATGCAGATATATGTTCTCTTCGAGCTGATGTGGAGAGGCTTGCGTTTTCTGTTATTTGGGTATACTTTTGTAATATAATGTTTCAGTTATCTTTTTACAGCTGGATCAGAACATATTAGCTTTAATAAATTGATTTGATTTTCAGGAAATGACTCCCGAGGCACATGTTATTTCTACGAGATATACAAAGAGTGTCATCAAGTCGTGTGCCGCTTTGTCTTACGTAGAAGCTCAAGCAAGGATGGATGATAGGTGTGTGACAAACTGAATAGTTTATCTGCCTTAATCATCCTCACCTGCTATTTCTCTTTTCTATTTTTATTGGTTTATTACCCTTTTTTTGAGTCACATAGAGGTAGTATGTTAATTTCGTTAGCAGCACATCAGGCAACAGCTATGTTGCTATATTTTCCTTTCCAACTCATGATGTCAAATTTTGTAACTTTCAGCCGGCTGATGGATCCAGTAACTGTGGATTTGCGAAACATGAATACTTTAGCTAAGGTATGTAATTCGTGCTATCGTACATAATTCAATGTGCTAAGAATGACATTTAAATGCTTAAACACACTACTCTTAATGTATCTGGCATGCAGATAATGAGGCAAAGACGTATCGAAAGAGGGGCCATAACTCTTGCTTCTGCGGAAGTCAAATTCCAAGTTGACACCGAGACTCACGGACCCTCTTGACATTGGTAAAACATAAATGCAATATTTTTACATGTAATCCTTGTCAAGTGTTTCTCTGCAATTGTTTTTGCTCGTTTATATTAATTCTGTTATAATACTCTCCGCAGGCATGTATCAAATTCGAGAAGCGAATCAAATGGTTGAAGAGTTTATGCTTGCTGCTAACGTTTCCGTTGCAGACCAAATCCTTAAAAACTTCCCTTCTTGTTCACTATTGAGGTAAGTTGCTGGTTAATATGTCAGTGCTTTGCATCTAGTTAAACATAATAATAGTTATATATAAAACTATTTACAGGCGGCATCCTAGTCCAACCAAAGAGATGCTTGAACCTTTGTTACGTACTGCTGCTTCTGTTGGCCTTGATTTAGACGTGTCATCATCCAAAGCACTTGCTGATTCACTTGATCGGGCTGTGGTTAGTTCTCTAGCAAACAAGTCTATTTGCCAATCATTTTAAAAGTTTGTGTACAGTTAATTAGTTTTTTCTCGTATAAAATATGTTTCAGGGTGAGGATCCGTACTTCAATAAGTTGATCCGTATTCTAGCAACCAGATGTATGACACAGGTCGGTACAATTTATTGGTTCATATATAAATTCTTGAAATTTATAATTCTAAATTATTTTCCACGTCAGGCTGTTTACTTCTGTAGTGGGGATCTTAGCCCTCCCGAGTTCCACCATTATGGGCTTGCATCACCTTTATACACACATTTCACCTCACCAATTAGACGATATGCAGGTAACTCATAGTCTTGATCATCTGTTATGTATGAAAAATACGATTTACTTGATCGAAGTTTGTTTCTTATAAAAATATTGTTTTCTTGCAGATGTGATAGTGCACAGGTTGCTGGCCGCGTCTTTAGGAATTTACAAGCTGCCAACCATATTCCAAGACAGACCACAACTTACCAGCATTGCCGACAGTAAGAGTACCAAAAATGAATTATGCATAAAAAACTTTGTTTTTTTCATTATATTAACTTAAATCGATGAATGTTTTATTTAGATCTAAATTATCGGCATAGGAACGCTCAGATGGCAAGTCGCTCCTCTATAGAGCTCCATACTATAATATTTTTCAGAAAAAGGTATTTAACGGTCATTAGTGATTCATTATAATCATCTCAACATCATCATTGATCGTGTGTTTATTCTTTATGGTTTCGCAGGCCTACTGACACTGAAGCCAGAATTGTAAAGATAAGAGCAAATGGATTTATTGTTTTCGTGCCTAAGTATGGTATTGAAGGGCCAGTCTATTTGACAATGAGAGGTGCGAAAGGAGGGGGAGAATGGGTGGTGGACGAGCAGCATCAGAAGATCAAAAAGATCGATGGGTCAATTTCTTATGGTGTTCTTCAAACTGTAAAGATCCACATGGAGGTTGTCGAACCTCAACCCAACCGTCCTAAGCTTCAACTCACTCTTAATTAAAAAAAGTAAGACTCACTGATATTGTTTTATTAATTTTTCTAGCTCCTGTTATTTGTATGAGAAAATTTGCATACCAATACGGGATGTGTAGTAGATGTGAATGGATAAAAAACGATTGTGGATTTTTGTTCTTTTTGAATACATCTTGACTGTTCATTTTCTTGTAGTTCGTTAAACTTAACTACTAAACTACTTTATAGCTGTAAATATTCGCCAGTAACCAACGTTCACCATTTAACAAAATATCACCAAAGAAACATAAAATTAAATGAACTAGGGATTGCTATTAATCTATCATATTTATTAGTTAGCGAAAGAGGGTATATATAGAACATTCGTACGTTACTGCAGATATGATTTAAATTCTACATTTTTCTAAATCCGGGACGAGTAATAAGGCCCAAATTACAACCGTAGGGAGCGGGACAAGTAATTAACCTTCAAGCAACTTGTGATTGGAATTGTTCAACTACTCTACTATGTTGGTTAATCATTCGATTTAAGCACCCATTGTCAAACATGTCCATCTTAAATTATTTGGAAAAACATTTCCGTGCAGATTTTGAACAAACACAAGATTCAAAAGTGTACGTTAAAATGAGTGCAACTTTCATCCGATAAAAAACAAAGTCTCTAAGCTAGAGATAGAGAACGATGACCTCAGTCTCGCAAGATACTTCACGATTCTTTGGTTCAGTGAATTAAATTTTGTAAAATCGGTTTTTCTTGGGCTTTCAGTTACAGTTGGTCAATGTTTCCCTCTCTAGGAAAGGTTACTGTCAAGTTGGTTGAATAACCGAGTCGTTTTTTATAAAAACTAGAGGATTTCCCGTGCGTTGCACGGGTTCGTTCTTGTATGTATGTCGTCGCACGGCACTACGTCATAATAGTTACAGTCACAGAGTACATACATCATTCGTTTTGGTTATTTGATTTTCCAGGACTGCACAAATTGTATCCCGGATTTAAATTATACAGGTGGCTATTTCTACCCATTTACAAACGGGTTGATTCGGGTTATATAGGCACCCCTAACAGGTCAAATGAGTAAAT
>CAJVGC010000589.1:32428980-32557383 GCA_910822075.1 Senecio squalidus
ACTTGCTATAACTAACTTTATGTGTTACGTGGTTACGTAGGCACGACTCTTTAAGCTAAGCTCGATGTAACTCATACAAAAACTTTTAACGTAGGTTTACGTTACTTAAACTTTAAGCGTGTGTGTCTCGGAATCGAAATCGGAATCAAATCATTAAATGAATCCTAATACCAAGAAAGCACTCAATGAACTTGCCTAAGTTCATCTCAAAACAAATCGTAAACTTTCAACTGACGAAGATGCTTAACGATGGAACAAACGAAAAACGAAAAGTTGCTGAAACTGCCCCAAATGCGCCGCATAAAGGTCTTATGCGCCGCATTCTGGGTGCAGACCAGCTACTGTTGCAAACTTTAAAACTTATCAAACCCGAGCCCAACTCTTTGGCTCCGGGCTAAACTTGTTAGAAGGCCTCTTTGTGGTCCACTAAGTTCATTTAAACACCCCTACAAAGCCTTTTTGGCTCACCAAACACAAACACACCAAACACACACACTTACACTCTCTAACTCACTCTCTCCCTCTCTCAACAAACACTCTCTCCAAAATCTCTATTTACACTTTCATGTACAGAGCATAAACAACAAAAATCACAGCAAAATCACCATAATAATCACACCAAAATCGGTCATAATCAAGAGGAAAGCAAGTAATCTTCATTTGGGTCAAGGAAAAACGGTTTCTAGCATTTTTGGGGCTAAAATCACCAAAGGAACTCTTCAACCTTCATCAAATCATCTTCCATTTGGTATAACTCTTTTAAATCTTCTGTTTTTACAAGAATAGTTCATTGCATGTGTGATCAAACTCTTAAAAACAAGTTTTTATAAAGTTTTAAGGAGATTTACATAATAAAACGGGTTTTTATGAAATGGATGTTTAGATCTTTGATTTTGTTGTTAAAGATCCAAGAAAAACTGTAAACTATCAAGTATTTTGATGTTTTAACTATTGCATGTCGAAATCTACCACCAAAAAACGATTCTCACCATAAAAACGATTTTGGTCATAAAGCTGACTTCCATGTGCATGCGGCGCATTCCATGTGCAGATTTCTGAAAAATTGTAATTTTTGGTATAAGACGCGATCTTGAGCTTATTACTTAAAACCATATTATAGAACCTGTAATAAGCTTAAACTTGAGTATAAAGTGACTATTTGAACATGATAACATATTATTATTGGGGAATTAATATAAGTATTGATATGAAAATTGTTAAGCGGGAAAGTGTTGAAAACTTGGATTTAGAAACTATAAGCGCGGAAGCGCTGCCCGATTTTTGTAAAAACTAATTACAAACACTTATAACATAAGCATTTCGTTGACTAACGATTGTATGAACTAATTAACAATGTTACTTACGCCAAAACTTGGTATAAAAATAGGATTCCGGTGATTCCGAGCACTTTTCAAGCTTTTCCGAGCACGCTACGATCTTCGCAAACAGTGAGTTACAAACCCCTACTTTTAAACGCTTTCAAATACATTTTGGGGTGAAATGCGAGTCTTAGGCTTGAACTTTATGTTAAGCTGAAACATACTTGAATGCTAAACGAAAACACTTATACTTTTACGAAACGATTTGATAGTTGAATACTTTTACGAAACGATTTTATAGTTGAATACTTTTACGAAACGATTTGATAGTTGAATACTTTTACGAAACGATTTGATAGTTGAATACTATTACGAAACGATTTTATAGTTGAATACTTTTACGAAACGACTTGATAATTGAATACTATTACGAAACGATTTGATACTTGAAAACTATGACGATACGCTTTATTACTGAATACTATTACAAACTATATTTTGCCAGCATTGTTGATGGTTTTGCCAACAATGCTGAGGATACAAACACTAAATTGCCAATGACTAAACGTCGATCGTCATGTTGTGGACGTTGTACAACATGGACGTGAGACACCATACAAATCCCATGCACTCCTACATAACAGTTGCTATTAATCTCTGGGAGAGGACCGATAGAATTTATGGATAGCGCTATTAGGGTAGATTGACCCTCACCACAACGATAACAACAGATGGTGCATAGTTCTAGTGGGTAGGCTTAAGGTTTAGCAACGAACGATCATTGGGCAATACATAGGATTGTCACATAGTCGCGCTATGTGGTCAATGCCTACGAACACGAACACGAATACTTATCGTCTTACACATGTGGATGGTCCCACCGCTGAGGTAATGACAAAACAAAACATGAATACTCATACTATACGCATTGCTATGCGTCAACAACTTGAACTCTATATTTTACGTTATGCGACAATTATTTGAACATGATATTTTACGCATGGTTATGCGACAACTATTTTAATGCTATACTTTACGCCATTGTTATGTGCGTCGAAACTCTAATGCTTTTATCTAAACTTGTAGCTCACTAACTACGTCTCCCGTAGTTAACACTTGACTCGTATTTTCAGAAAATGAGTAAGCTTTGGAGACGATACTTATGCTTTGGGCTGATGACTTCAAGAATGGGAAAGGGTTCGGGTGGCTTGGCTATGAACACTTATCTTGTATTTTGGATATGTAAACGATGTTTTAAACACTTGTAAACCTTTGAGGTTATGTTTCTTTTAATACAACTTGGTGTGGAATTATAAACTTGTGTATCGAATGCTATTGCTCTTCACATTCCGTGTTTCCGCTTTAGCGGGGTGTGACAGAACCATAAATTGTTACCACAACATTCTTTTTATATTGCCCGAAGGACCGAACTTTAAACTATTACACTCCACATATATGTAACGAGACAAATGATAAACTAGCATAAACCATTACCCAACTATAAGTTGTTAAATATGATTTATTTCATACGCTGCATCGCGCGGGTACCATACTAGTAAGTATAAAGTGTATATTAAAAAAAACCCTTAAGGTTGTTGGGAAAAGTTGATTAAAGACCACTTATTTTTTTAAGGTACAAAAGACTCAATCTCCATCATACATTTAATTTCAATCTAATGACTTAGATTAAAATCAAAACACACTTTTAAACTTTTTTCTTAAATTAATTTATGTCGCAAACCGTTAGTCGTTAGACGAAACAAATTACGTCGTTGCGACCGTTTTGTTCTCCTCCTTAATTAGAGCAGTGGTCATATATCTTTTCGACGACTTTTATTTTTTGAAGTTTAGCTAGGTATTGAAATTATAAAGTTAATATCACATATGATATTAACATCTAAGGATAAATTTCCAAAACATAAAATGTTATATAATGTATAATTTATCTAGACCAATAAAAAAAATTAAATTTTGACAACTTTTTTTCCCCCTGTTTTTGGACAAATATTTAAACTCGTAATGTTATATCAAATGTGATTTTAACATCAAATGTTGATTTAAAGACCTAAAATCATTATATGATGTATAATTCAATTTAACGGATAAAAAGTTCTACAAAATCACATGTGATAGTACTAATATCACATATGATATTAATGTAAATAATATGTGATTTTATAATATACGTAGTATTTCAAAACTAATAAGTCAATAAGTCACATGATTTGAACTTTAAATATGAATTTTAAAACACAAAAATATTATATGAATTATAATCTATATGAATCCGGAAAAATAAATCGAATTTTGACGAATTTTTATTTTTTCTGTTTTGGTTAAATGTTAATATTCGTAAGGTAATATCGTAATATCATATGTAATTTGAACACTAAATGTAAATTTCAAAACATAGACATGTTATATGATATATATTAACAGTTTTCTAAATTTCTAAATTTAGTTGATATTAACAGTTTTCTAAATTTCTTTAAGATATAAAAAATAATTTGGTTTTAAAATTAGAAATTTTCTATAATGTGTTTACTGTAACATAAGTTTTTATTACACAACTATTTTTTTAAAACAATCATATGAGATACACCCGGCGAAGGAGATTGTAACATGAAACAATCGGCTAACAAATACAATGTAAAATAACCAGTCAACTAGAACTAGCCCATGGGTTCCACAATCCTAATACCACAGATATTTCAAATGGGGAATTGGACAGAAGCTCCGTTTAACTTTATCTTACAACACCAAACACATGATGAAAAAGAAGATAAGATAACGAAAATGAGATTTGATAAACAATGTGCTACTTCAATACCACTGATTTTTCGAAACCCAACCCTGGAAGTCCCTACCATCCGACTCTATTTACCGACATAATAACAAAAGGAAACACAATTCTGTTAAAGACACATATGACGATTATAATTTATAAGAGATGAGATGTGGATAGTCATATTTATAAAATAATATTTTCCAAATCGTATATCAAAAATGAATCTATAGTGTGAGTATCACGGTAAATATATTATCAATAGTTTAATGGAAATTACTATTGATCGACACTTTAACACCCATTACATGTTGTTTCGTGCTTTATTTTTTCGTCGACATTAACAAAATATCAGTTCCTAAATTTTCAGAATCACTAATATATAAGAAATGAATGTATAACCAATTATATATATTATTATATTTAAAAAATAGTTCATGTGACTGTCAATAGCAAAATTTATAATTTAAATTATTTTGGGGATCACTTGTTATAATAATTAATCGGTTTATTATGTGATTTACGTTTTTAACAACAAATAAACATTTGTAAATATTTTAACCACTTTTAGATTGTTAATTTTAAACGTTCTATTTATTAGATTCAAAATTACAAGTTTAACGTTACGGTAAAACAAATTAGTCACGGTAAATAATCACTTGAACTAGAGCTACTACTACTACTGCTATGTTGTAAACGTTTATCTTCAATCTTCACCAAAACATTTCCATTTCCGTTTCCATCGCAAATGGTCGGAAATTCACCACATTTTACGCACCTCTCGGGCACTAAAACCTGTCTACACGACGGACACGAAGAATGTGAAGTCAACCACATATCAATACACTCAACATGAAATCCATGTCCACATTGAGGCAACATACGAATCTCATCTCCGTTAACATACTCGGTCAAACAAATCACACATTCATTAGAAGATAACATTACACACCTCCCAGAACCGTTATCTTCTTTCTCCGAATCAAATTTAAATTTCGGAATCACCTCAATCACTTTCTTTTTTATTCCTTTATTCGTAGACGGATGAACTGGACCCTGTCCACTACTAGCAACTGATCCACGACGTAGCCATGTGCAACGAGCTACCGCGATAAGACCTGCAATACAAATTCCAGCACAAAGTAACGCGGCAAGGATTACCACAAAATCTGATTCAACAGTGGCTGCCTCGGGTGGTTCTGCTACCGTCAACGCGTTATTGACAGTGGATAGGAACCTATACGAACGAGTCATTTGAGTTTAAGTTTAAGTTTGATTTTTATCGGCTTTAACTTGTTAAATGACTTAACTTCTTCAAAATAAAAATGTGAAATGTGTTACAGAAAAAGAAAGAAATATGAAATATCGAATAGTGTAGTAGTGGATTTCTTTTTTTTGCTTTGAATGCATATGGAAAGTGTGAACTTATATAAAGGATTGTGGGGACTACGGATGCAATTTGCATATGCACATGTGGCACTGTAACAGACATGAGAATAATCTACTGCTTGTTAGACTATGAGGTGTGGTGGGTGATTGGGAGTGATGATGTGGAGTGATAGAGGTGATTTGTAGGAAAGAGAGTGTGATTTGTAGGAAAGAGAGTGTGATGATGTGGAGTGATAAAAATGGATGGTGTGGTTGTGTGTAAGTGATGATGATGTGGAGTGATTGAGTTTATTTTGTTATTTTATTATATAATTTTATTTAAAAAGTTGTATTTTCATTAAAAATAAAAATAAAAAACACACTACAATTTATTTAAAAAAAAAATACTACAATTTATTAAAAAAAAAAAACATACTACAATAAAAAAAATACTACATATATTGAGGAAAAAATTTCTCGATAAGCCTTTTCTTTTCATCTTCCGCTATTGTTTTGTAAGGCTCCCCGAGATGACTGGTGTCCTGCATGATCGTCTTTAACGCTCTTGATCGCACTTTTTCTTCAGCAGTATCAGCAAATGCCCCGAACTTTTCTCCAATATACTTGAGTGATTCTTCGGCCCCCGAAGAAGAAGCAGCGACTTTGCCCTTTCCTTTGCGCGCTTTTGCCTTTGCTTGATCTCTACCAATCGGTCTTGGAAGGTCTTCCTCCAAGTGAAGATCATCATCATCATCGTTGAGATCGATTCCAGCAAAAGGCGATACCGGAGTGGCGGGAGTGGCGGGAGTGGAGGGGTTACTAGACTCCGATGTTCTACGCGCTTTTGAGGACCCTCCAGATGTTGGGACATGTTGACAAACCGGGCTTCTTCTCAATATTTCCCAAGACGCTAAATGTAGGAAACCCGTTTGAATTATGGTGCGGTATAACTCCAGAGCATGTCCGAGCACTTGTTGATCACTATGACCGCTTGGTCTAGTTTGTTGGGCTTGTCGAAAAATCCCGTTGAATTTTTTGACCTTTCTTCGAAAGTCGGTCCACTTGCTCGAAAGAGAGTCGTTGGTACGAAAGTAAGAGGGATCATCTTTAAGCATCTTGGCGAAATATTTTTCACGCACACTATCCCAGTAAAGTGGTGAATGTTGATCATTTTCCAAAATGGGGTCCTCGGATGTCGACGACCACGCTGAAGCAAGTGCGACCTCCTCCTGTTCGGTCCACCTCTTCTTTTCGGTTTTGCCTCTTTGGGATTCGGTTTCTTTCTTCTTATGTTTCCTCTTCCCACGGGTCGGCATTCTTTGAGGTTGAGTTTCCGGAACAACCTCATCGTCTTCAGAATCGTCAACGTCAAATGGAGGCACTTGCGGAAAATTGGGGAAATTGTCTTGGTTAAGCAATTGTTGGAACGACCCGCCTTGGTATAGCGGGTCTTGGGATGGTCGTTGTGGTGGTGGAGTTTGTTGGTAAAATTGGGGAAATTGGTTAGGGTTTGGAAGTTGGGTAAAGTTTTGAAATTGGTTTGGGTGTTGATATTGGTTAGGGTTTTGAAATGGTGGATATTGGTTTAGGTTTTGATATTGGTTTGGGTTTTGATATTGGTTAGGGTTGAACCATTGGTTCCATTGGTTGGGGTTGGGGTTGTTTTGATTGTTGTTGTTGTTGGGATCCATTTGAGATAATTGAAAGAATGTATAAAAATGGAGAGATTGTTATAAAAATTGAGAGAGAAAGAGAGATTGTTTGTGGTTTTTTTTTATAAAAATGAGATGGTTTTTATAGAGGATTTTTAGGTTTTGGTTTAAGTTAGCCGTTGGTTTTGATTTATTACTCGACCGTTGTTCTCTTTTTCGACCGTTGCCTCACAAACTTTCCCTCACCACGGCGTTATTCTGCACACGCCATGGCGAGTTTTTGGCCGATAACGCCCCCACCGGTGTGGTGGAGGGCGTGGTGGGGCGTGATTGTGATGAGGTGGCGGCGTTATCGGGGCTTTTAACGCCTCATACCGGAGAGTCTTATGATACATAATTAACCACTTAGAGCATCCGAAGTGGGCTCGTTGTGAGCGCGTTCTCGCACTCACAACGAGCAGTGTAGCTCGTTATCACATCGTCCATGGTCGTTGTCACTCTCGTTGTGGACGACCGTTGTGTTTGCAGAATTTGTGTGTTTTTTTCTTTTAATTGAAACGGCTATAAAAAGGTTTTTTTTTTTTTTTAAATCAACGAAAATCAATACCAATGGTTATATAACCGTTGGTTTATTTAAAAAATATATATATTTTTTTAAACCTTAATTTCACCTATAAATACTCCCACAATTTAACCAAAAAATCACACCATTTCTCAATCTCTTTCTATCTCAATCTTTTTCTAAAAACTATATACAACAAAAAATGAGTTCGAATTCGTCAACCGATCACGATGTTACGGATTCGTCATCTTCCGACGCCGAATTGTTACAAGTTCTAGCCATGGTGGTACAAGATGTGGAGATGGAAGAAAATGAGGCGGAAAGTTCTCGCCGTACTGTGAAAAAGAAAAGGCGTTATATCAACCGCGATCGCACCGAGGCAAACGAAAACGTGATACGACATTACTTCTCCGGCGAAAGCGTATACCCGGATGAATATTTCCGAAGACGATTTCGTATGAGACGACCTCTTTTCCTCCGAATAGTCGAAGGTATATCTAATTACTCCGTAGAACCTTTGTCCGACTATTTTAAATATTTAAAACAACGCCCCGATGCAACGTCTAAAATGGGTTTTAGTTGTTTACATAAATGCACGTCCGCTATTCGTATGATGGCGTATGAGATTACTCCGGACGCCTTCGACGAATATTTACAAATGTCTGAAAGAACATCAACTAAATCCTTAGATAATTTTTTAAAATGTGTAATCCATCTTTATACAAACGTTTATCTAAGAGCCCCAACACAAGATGATGTTAATCGTGTATATCAAAAACACGATGAGGTTCATGGGTTTAAGGGTATGCTTGGTAGTATCGATTGTATGCATTGGAAATGGGATCAATGTCCAAATGCATACAAACGGCAATACACACAAGGTGACCATGGTTATCCAACGGTTATGTTGGAAGTTGTTGCCTCGTACGATCTATGGATATGGCATGCTTACTTCGGTGTCGCGGGGTCGAACAACGACATCAACGTGCTTAAAAAATCGTCGTTGTTTCATGATATGCTCAACGACTCATCCCCAGACTACATATTCACCGTCAACGGCCACGAGTACAAGAAAGGATATTACCTTGCAGACGGTATATATCCGGAGTGGTCGACATTTGTTAAAGCTTTATCGTACCCATTTGACGAACCTCGACAAAAATTCAAACGTTTTCAAGAGAGTGCGAGAAAAGATATCGAACGGGCATTCGGTGTTCTTAAAGGTCGTTGGGGTATTATAAAACATGCAGCTAGATTTTACAAGATGAACAAGTTAAGAAAAGTTATGTATGAGGCTATTATATTACACAACATGATCGTTGAAGACAACAGACAGACGATCTGCGATGCCGATGAATGGTATGTTCCTCCGGTTACGGGTGTTCCGAGAACTTATAACGAGAAAGTCAACGAACGTATCCGGATTAACAGAGAGATTAGAGACAGGACCACACATAACATACTCCGGAAGGATCTCGTGGCCTACATTTCGACACTTCCGGATAACTATCGACAATGTTAGCTTCTTTTAATTATTGTGTTGTATTTTTTTTTTTAATTATTGTATTGTATTTTTTTTAATTATTGTATAGTATTTTTTTTTATTGTATGTTTTTGTATTTTTATTTTAATTATTATAGTTTTGTTTTTTATTTTCATAAAATGTTATATTTATTTTATTTAAATCTTTTAAGAAAAAAAAATTAAATTAAACTGGGTCCCACAACTCCCACAATCACCACAATCTTCATTATCATACCACCAAAAATCTCACAATACTCATTCTCACTGCCACGTCAGCAAAAGTAATCTCACAACCACCACAACCCTCATTATCACTCCGGGTGCTCTTACTATTCTTTTGGTATATTTAATATTTTCTTTTTAAACATAGACACTTGACTGTATTTCTGACATATACATTTATCAAAAATAAATAGCCATTTCACTGTAAAAATTGTAGTTTTGAAGCAATAAAAAATTATCATTTTAATGTCAAAAAGTCGAAAAATCTAGCTGCTTTTTCTATTAGATTTTTGCTTTAAATACAACTTTTAGCAAACACAACAACAAAACATTCCCCTCCCAGAATGATTTAGGCCAAATGCCTTAAAACCGAAGGTTGGGAGTTCAATACCTCCCCCTGAAAACCCAATATTGTTGGGGTGGTTAAACACAATGCAATATAACGAAGTGGCATAGTGTAACATCCGTACCACATCTGTTGAAAAGGGGAACAAATGTTTTTTTTATAAGGGGGTTGATACCTCTCTTAGAGTGACGCGTTTTGGCACGGACTCCGTGCCAGAAGCAAATCCGTGCGCTGGTGGGCAAAACGGACAATATCACGCTACAAGTGTGCTTGGGCTGTTACAAATGGTATCAGAGCCAGGATCCGGACTGATGAACACAACGGGGAAGTTGTGTCCTATAAGGGGGAGGATTGTAACATCCGTTCCACATCGGTTGGATAGGGGAACAAATATTGGCACTGGCTCCGTGCTAGAAGCAAATCCGTACACCGGTGGGCCAAGCGGACAATATCACGCTATGGATGTGCTTGGGGTGTTACACATAGGTTCAAGCCATATATATATATATATATATATATATATATATATATATATATATATATATATATATATATATATATATATATAGGTTCAAGCCATATATGTGTTGGTTTATAAAATGATTGATTTTTTTTTCTTTGTTCAAATTTTTATAGAAGATTTTTTTAAAATGAGACACTGTTACAACGAGCGTGTATCTACACTAAATATATTTTGATTGAAATCGTCAAAACTAAATAAGTAGAAACTTCAAGTCCGCATCGAAACGTGGATTCAAAATACTTGTTTAAGACATTGCACTAATTTAAAGATTATACATCTTCCACGTAGAGACAATTATCTTAAATTAGTGGTGACCCGAAAAACCAAATCGAATAAACCAAAATAATTGAACAAAAAAAACCGAATCAAAACAAAAACTACCGGTTCAGTTTTTGATTTACTGAAAACCAAAATATCCGGTTTGGTTATGGTTTTACTCCAAAAATGATCCGTAAAAACCAAACCGAATAATTTATAATATCACATTAAAAATAATGTTTTTAGGTTTAAATCTTATGGTTATACTTAGGGCTGTAAATGAACCGAACATTTAGCAAACAGTTCGTGAACCGTTCCGTCGGAGTTTGTTTATGTTCGTTTATTTATTAAACGAACGAACATGAACACAATTTTTTGTTTATTTAACTAAACGAACGAACATAAACAAAGGCTCTGTTCGTTTATTTACGTCCGCGAACTTTCGTTTATGTTCATTCATTTGAGTTCATTTAACTATGTTCGTTTATATTCAATTATCATGCAAACTATATGATATAAATATAAATTAAGATATAAAATATATTTTTTTCTTAGGTTTACTTAAATAAATTTTCATAATTAAATAAGTGTAAATGTAAAATGATATAAATTCTATTTTTTGATTATTTGGATAGTAGTTTTTATATTTTTAATGTAATTATTATATGTATGTTCGTTTATTGTTTGTTTATGTCCGTGTATTGTTCGTTTATGTCCGTTTAGCACTTAAACGAACGAACACAAACGAACACGAACAAACTTATTTTTAAATGAACGAACACGAACAAGAAAATTCGTTCGTTTAAGTGTTCGTGTTCATTCGTTTGTAAGCTTAAAGTTAAACGAACGAACATGAACAAGTTACGTTCGTGTTCGTTCGGTTCGTTTACAGCCCTAGTTATACTAATATTTTACGACATTTATTATAGATAGTATAACATATTGTTCTAACTTAATGGTTCTAAATTATTATATGAAAATTATATTCGAGTGTTAAAAAGAAACCCGAATAAGATGTTTTTTGTTAAGTCTAACTAGTCAAAGCCTAAAAAATGATTAAAAACTAAACCGAACCGAAATTGACCCCAAAAACCAAAAAACCGAACCAAAAGGCTTTTTGCAAATACCCTGCCGAACGGAACTGTGTTTATCATCTTAAATTCAACAGGATTTTTGATGTTCATTCTATTTATGTATGTATTTTTTTTTCATTAAACATAGTCCCGGGGTTACGTGTAGCAGTTTTGGATTATACACATTAAATGTAGATACAATTATCTTTCTTTATAGGTATATAAATTATCTCTTTACTTCTATTATGCTAGCAGCAACCAGTTTTGGATGTTGTCTAGTAACCTAACAGCCCAAATTTAGATTTACTTAACATCTACATAATGTTCACATCTTTTATTATTCATGATGTGCATCTCTAACCACTATTACAAAACTCGCTTTACATATGACACTCCTATAGTTCGATAAGGACTCATAGGATTGCTTGCTAAACTTGGTTACGATACTAATATATATGGAAAAAGTATGATTAGGCGAGTTACATTCTTAACCACTAAGGATGAGTGGGCATCCTCGGTTTCATTGGTCCCCTACTCCATTTGAGCTTTATTGTAATGGCTTAAAAGCTTTGAAGAGGGAAGCTTTCCATATCATATCAACCGGCAAATCCTTTTGTTTGGTAATCTTTATCTATGTTCCCAACTTCAAGCAGCTAGAGTAATTATCAATGTTGTTAAGCAAAAGGCGAGGGTGGGCGATTTTGAACCAATGTAAGTGGTATGTGATAACTTAAGGCCATTGAACTTCATTTAGTCATTTTCGTAATTCATATGGTGACATATAACGTTATTTAGTCGTATGATTAGAGCTAATTACTTTCTCGATAGCAAAAGGATGAAAGTGTGTCGTCCACTTAACGAATTATTTCTAATGCAACTAGTCCCCTACTTCATTCGAGTTTTATTGTAATGGCTTACAAGCTTCGTAGAGGGAAGCTATCCATATCACCCGACAAATCCTCTGTTTGGCAAACACATGGTCTATTTTGAACCAGACCCAATGTTATGTGGTGTATTTTCGAATCACCTCATTTAGAAGCAATTATACTTCATTTAGTCATTTTCGTAATTCATTTGGTGACAAAATGTCTCTCCGACTTGTTACTAGAAAATTCATTTTAGTTTATATTAGAAATCTCCAATCATTCGATCAGAGACGGAGCCAGAAATTTATGTTGAGGGGGGCTCGATTTTTTTTTCCGAGAAACCGATTATAGATTAACCAATTTTTTTTTTCCGAGAACCAGTATTACGGCATTACCAGTTAACCATCCCACAAGTGTATTTGTTAAAAGTTTATTTGAAAATATGAGGCCCAAAGGCCCTATCACAATATACAACCAGGCCAATTAGAACATGTAATAAAACCCTACCTAGATATCTTCTTCATTTTTGATGAAAGCTGCTGACCTGCCTGCTCAAAATGGAAGAACAAAACATGGAAACAAAACATGAGGTCCCAATCTTTAGAGACATACGACGTTATATCTGCGTAGTCAGGTCAGTTAGGGGGGGCCGAGCACCCTCCAGCCCCCTACTGGCTCCGTCGTTGCATTCGATCATTTATATTGGATTAAATTAATGTATAGCTTGCATTTGGGAGTGAGTTATCTAAGTTAGAACCCTTTAAGGAGTTCAAGCACAGTAAGTCCAATATGCCTATTATGGGCTGCTAGCTAGATATATGAGTAAATGGATAAGAGGTTAAGAGCTTGGGCTATAGGAAGGCCTAAATATTTCAAAATGTGCTGCTAGCTAGATTGACGAGTTACTTATATACGGGAATTGCTAAATATAGCCACCGGGTTATGTTTAAGAGCGATTAGTTGGTTATGGTATAATCAATAAAGCACGACTCTATGCATTCTTGGTAGACGGTACCTTTCTTTTTGTTATGGTACACTATATTTATGCAGTTAATTTCCATGTTATCCATAACCTCTGGACTATAGCTAGAAAAATACTTTATTTATTAGATTAGTTTAAGCATATTATTAGGTTTTTTCTAACTTCTTTTGCTTATGGTTTGTGTATGATGATAGTCCTGAATCTCGAGTTTGGGTTATGTGTACACTAGTTTCAAGAACGATCGGCTGAGTTGTAATATTTCAAAATAAGTATGATTTATTGCTCATATATAAATAAAAAAACAGGTGATGTGACCACTAAAATTAATTTATACCCCATCAAATCAGACATGACCGGACAGATGATTTAAGGTAGCATGTGCGACGAGGAAAAATGGGCCCCTAAGTTCATTTACTTTATATATAAAAGCAAATTTACTGTTTACTATGATGTTTGTTATTAAATTAAACAATATAAAATAACAATAACAATGAGATTATTTCTACCATTACACATGCGTATACACTGTTTACTAAAAAAAAATGGGCCCCAAAAATTTGTGGACCATGTGCGGTCGCCTATAATGCACTCCCTAAAACCCGTCCCTGAAATCAGATAAACGCAATGTAAATTTGAACATTTAATAGTGTAAGTGGTGTATGGAGTAAGTTTGATGGTAAATCATCTCCAATATTGCAAATTATGACGTTTTCCATGCAGCTGATAAGCAGTTTCTTTCGTCACTTACAATTATTCGGAAATTAAGTGCCTTTTTAAATAATCGAGAGATTGACTGAATACAAGGGATTGGAAAGTTAACGTTCATTATGCTACCGCTTCATTTGCTTGGATTACAGTGGCAACGGAAAGAAATTAATTCCTACACATAATGAGGTAAGTCACTAACTTTGCATAAAATTATTTTTTCTAAATAATTGCTGAATTTTTGCATTTTCATAGTTATAGTTGAAAACTTCAGTGACGAGGAACAAGTATGACTGCGTATTTGTGTTTTTGAATTTTCATGAATGGTGTTGGCAGTAGCGTTTAATACTTTAATGTTTTACATAGTATAAATAAAAGGAATGATAAAATAAGATCTTAAATCGGATATCTATGTTTTAGTAATTAGATCAGACGATGTTAATTAACTATCGCTTAAACGATTGTGCTGTTTCAATCTACAAAAGTTCTTAGATTATTATATGCTCAATCTACGGGAAAAATAATTAAAGAAAATAAAAATATTTCCGTTGCCGGGACTTGAACCCGGGTCTCTCGGGTGAGAGCCGAGTATCCTAACCAACTAGACTACAACGGATTTGTTACTTATTGAATTAAGTAATTAATTGACAGAATAGATTATTTGATGATATTATTAACTTTGCCACTATTACAAAGGTTTTTTTATTTATTTTATTTTACTTTTATTAATATAAAAACCCATCAGATTAGAAGAGTTTTATAATATTTGCAATGTCAAAAGCTCAATAGTATATTAAAATAAGACAAAATTAAGCCTTGCATTCTTAAGTTTTACCCTAAATTTTATTACTAGTCTCTTAGTTTTAAAAGTTTCATTCGCATTCTAAACATAATCCGCATTCTAAACAAGCTTATTTTGTTTCATCTATAATCCTTCGTCTGTTAAAGCTAACCGTTTTATTAAATGACTTTATTTTATCCATACCTATCTCATCACTCTTAAACAAGACATAAAATTTTACGAAGGTGACTTATAAAGTTGTTTTTCAAATTCAAATGAGATTAATACAGTTTCAAATACTTAAGCGGTATCTGTATATATTACCTCGATAATGATTATAAGCATCCTATAATCCAACATGTCTATTTAATTTTCATGAAAAATGTGAGACTCGTAAGTTATTATTTATGTAAGGATCGGGTCAATTTTCTTTGATAACTGTGGTGTGCTGGATTGTAACATTAGGTTTGAAAAGGCTAAAATTAAGGATACTTTTAAAAAGTTAAGTTCAAAACACATTAAATTGCGAAAATTCAAATTTAATAAATAAAGAGGGATTATTTGTCATTATTATATGAGGGACTAAAGATAAATGATAGGCAATGGGTTTTAAACCCAAGTCACAGATGTAAGATCCAAACCACTCAAGTAACATTATGTTTTGTACTTAGATTGTTACCTATTAAACATATAAAATAAAAATTGTGGTGGCTGTGTGTACAATATTTATGAAATAATATTCTCAATCACATAATTAGATAAAAAATAATTTCAAAAATTATATATATGAAAATGGAATAACCAACCAAAAAAGTTTTAAATAATCAAATATACATACCATTTAAAATTCTTCTACACCAAACTCACACAAAGTAAAAAATTGATAATAACCTATTTAAATGCTCCAACACAAAGATGACTCAATATACACAAATTTATTGGAAGTGATGTCCTTTTCACATTAAGGGCATTGATTGTTTTTATTATTTTCAATTTTACCCGATATTCTTAATACTTTCACTCTCCTTAAACAACTCTCGTTCTTCCAATAGTTAACAAAACTAACACGCTTAACTTTTATCAACATTGCGTCACGTCAATAGAGACTAAAGTGATTAAAAATTGATCAAATTACTATCAACAATAACTACAATCAGTTTTCTTTGGAACATATATATTTAAGGTCATTTTCGATATATGTACTAACACACTAAATTGGTGTAAATTTTTATGTAAATCATTTCCAGCCAAGACAATAAAATGGTGTAAATTTTTGATGTCACACCATTTCCATACCATTTCCATACCATTTTACACCAAATTTGCTATGATACTATTTACTACACCAAATGTATTTATTTTTCTTTATAACCCTTTTCATATTGTTTTATTGAATTGTTTAATCCTTTCATATTAATTAATCTATATATGTGTTATAATATTGATATAAAAAGTTAATATTAATTTATAAAAGTTATTTCTTTAAAACAAACTCGTTGATATTGATGATATGGTTATTGAGGATGAACGTAGTATGCAAGCACCCATTCAAGTTTTGAGGGAAACGTCACTAAATGAAGTCAATTTGATCCATGATGAAACAACTAGGTTTACCGAATTTCTTGCTCGGCATAAGAAACTTAAAGACAAAGACGCTCATTATGAACTTCGTAATGCATTAATAGACTATTTATGGAAGCGACATGGAAACTCGGAAAACTCAAATTTAGATAGTAATCAATATTTGTTGTACATTTTATGAATTACCGTCTTAATGCTACTAATTATGTTTAGTTTATTCCTAACATATAGGTTTTATAAAATTTATTATAACAACGTTTTACTTAATTATTTAGCGTATATTTACGAATTAGTTAAATTAATTTACTATATTAGAATTATTATGTAATAAAAAAGAATTTTTTGTGTAAAGATTTGGTGTAATATATTGAAAAAGATTTAATTTTAGTATATATATTTAATAAAAATGTATTTTTTACACCAAAATAATATACTCATCTTTTATATCTAATAAATGGGAGTTGAGGCTGATGTCATTAAGCTGACGTGGCAATTTCTTAGACTATCCAAGTAGGTTTGTTTATTATCAAGATGATGTCATAATTCTGTAAATATATCAATTGTTTTGTTAAAGTAACAGTGAAAATAAAGCGTATAGGAAAAGCTTGTGTAGATGGAAATATGTTCACCAGCCAATAATATATCAGGATTTTCAAATTTCTCTTCACGCTTTCTCGATCTTCCCACTACTCTTTTCTTGGAAACCGACAATCTTTTCAAAATTGCAATTATTCTTTTAGACAATCTTTTATCTTTTCAAAATCCAAATTCAAAAATTCTTTCTTCTCTTATTCATCTTCAGTTTAGAAGGTTTGTGATTTTAATCTAGAATAACTTAAGTTTTCAAGATCTCCTACTTCTGTCTCTCTCTAAGTTTCAAATTATATTCAAAGATATTTAAATCTGAAGCATCTTCTTTACCAAAGTAAGAGAGTAAAGAAACTTTTGCTAATCAGGTATGAAACCTTAAATATATATTATTGTTTTTAAAACTTAATCTTATAGTTGGTTATGTGTTTCTTGATTTTCAGTCAACAATTTTGATTATAGTTGGTTTAAGTTTTCTTGATTAAAAGTGTAGCAGCTCGGATATGGTTGCGGGACAGCCGAAGATATGAATTGCTTGATTGCCTTCATATGCCTCTGGTATTTGAGTCTTCGGGTTGATTCAATGTTGTTGTTGGATTTCAAAGAAGTAAAGGTAAATTTTGTACTAAAAAATGAACTCTCATAAAAAAAATTTCACAAAGATTTCATTTTTAGTATAAATTTATTATTTTTATGAGAGTATAACATTTTCCTTTTTTATGACAGGGAGCTGCAATACGGGGTCATATATTTTTGAAGATTTTTTTAGAGTTTCTTTTGTATTAATGATTCATGGAGTTAAAAAGAATTCAATTGAAAAGGACGGTGTTTAGTCTGTTTTTATTGCAGAAAGGCATGCACGGGATTAAAAGCACAAAACACAAGCTCATTTGAGGTATGGCAAAATGTGCGTAACATAATTCCTTTTTTGTTTGTAATATATCATGTTCATCATAGTAGTCTAGATTCTCTTTTTTTGTGAATAATTTTTGTTTTCTAACTCACATTTCTGCTTTGTAACTCATATATTATTTTAAATCAAGGTCTTACTACTTCCATAAGGTTAAAACATACTAGAAGTAATGAACACCAACAATTTGATGCATTCCAACTGTTTGATAAAATGTCAAGTTTGAGATCTTAAAAATTCTTCTTCTTGGTGTTTATAAATATTCGCTTGGAACTAAGATGTAATGTTACATCTTAACTATTTGCAAAAATACCGAATTACAGAGTTAGGGTTCTACTCAGGTTCTTTGATTTATGTTATAATCATTTGATTCTTATGATATCTATGTTTGATATTATATGTTCTTAGACAAAGATTTTAGTTCTATATTTATGTATTTATTGGGGTGATTACCAATTAGGAAAAATATGTTGAAGAGTGTTACGGAAGCCAGGAAAGCCTTCCGGCCACCATTATCATTACCATTCTTGACCACAAATCCGCTCTCATCGAAGATGGTAATCATTTTTTATCAACTACTACGCTTTGGACAAGTTTTGTTGCCCAAATTGTTTAAATAAGCTTAAAATAGAATGTGTAAATGATTGATTTGATAGTTTATTTATAGGTGATATTTGATAAAGAGGGGATTTTTAAGAAAATTTTGCAGTGAGAAGGTTTATATTGACATTCCAACAACTGCAACTTCTTCAAAAATCAACGTCAATTAAATAATTTATAAAAAGATTTGTTGTTTTTATTTAAGTTTTTCAAACCCTCATAAATCCAGTTGGGATTTTGAGTTATACATCAAATCCTTAATTTAAATTTGTAAATATATTTTTTATTGTTTTTTTTTGTAATTTTAGTTTCGATTAGGGTTTTGAAAGAGTAGAGGAATGAGAGGAGATACAATGGCTAAAAGATCATCTTTATGGAAATCAAAATGAAAGCGGCTTTCCGATATCACAAATCACCAACCACAACCAAAATCCCCACAAGTTTTTGATCAAAATCTTTCGTCATGTTCAAGGAAAGAGCATATTGATCACCTTTTAGAGGTAAATTTTTTTTATATTTTCTCCCTTTTTCTATATAATTATCGTGATTCGCTAATGGTTTTGTAATGATTATGGAACAGGAAAATGAAGAGCTTATGAGGACTGTTATAGAGAAAAAGTAAGTCTCTTCCCTCTTTGTGTTTTCGGGTCAATGGTCGATGTTAAGTAAACTTTGTTTTATTAATTTTTTTGTACTTCGATATTACAACAGCAAAATCATAGAGCTGAATGGAGTCGAGCTTCAGAAGCTGTGAACTGGTATTCAGAAAACACAGTTGCAAAACTGGAATCTTGCTCAAATAAATAGCATTATGATGGCGGTTAGTACATTCCTTTCGTTCCTCGAAAAATCAATATTTTTCTTATAAGAATGCTGACAATAATGTCTAATTTTTTTTATTTACAGGAGCTTAATTTCAGTAAAAGAAAGGTAAGATGTTTTGAATTCCTAATTTTGAGCGGTTGCATAACGCAAAGTGGTGTGTATCTTAATTTCGGTAAAAGAAAGGTCAATTAGTTTGCATTATTGGTTTCATTTTTGTGCCATTTGGTACAATCTAAATAGTTGTAGTTGTATAGAAAGATCTTTATTTTTAATGCTTAGTAGTGGTGCCATTTCTTACCCATCTATGATAAACAAGTCGAAAATGGCGTTTCATGTTTGTTGCTGTACTCCAAGACTTGAGATTTCTCTTTATTGGAAGTTGGAAGTGTTGTTTATTACTCTTGTCTTGATGGTTTTTCAAATGTTATTCACTCATGATTAGATACAAGTGTTTGTGGGTGTGTCTCGAAAGGGAAAATAGAGTTTCAAAGAGTCTAAAAGGGTATTTTTGCTGTCTTCAAGTCCAATACTCCAAATAGTTTGGACGAGTCCAAGCATAGAAACATTTGATTTAACTATACTACACAAAAGGATATTAAGATTTTCTTTTAAAATCATTTTTGAGCTTAGATCATGTATGTTCTAAATATATTAGATTACTGATTAGTGCTTATTATCCATTTTTAATGTATTTAACATGAGGTGATTTGTGTTTGTCATTCTAAGAAATTTGGAGTTAATCATGTTATTTAGAATACATTGTAAGGTAATTATAAAAAACCGAATTTTGAGAATTGATCAATAAAAAATGCACCAGACTTCATTTTGGTTTGATGACGATAGAGAAGCAAAATAATTGTACATTATAGCACATGTAGATTAAAAGTTTTTTGTTAACATCTTAACATAATGGTTTTATTCAATCTCGTGTATCACACGGATGCTAAACTAGTTTTAGTATTACATTGGAGATGTCCTAAGGTTATGTAAGATTGCATTTGGTCAATGGAATCAACTTTCTTAGGGACGGTAATTCTGGCTTTATTTGTTGATACATGTTGATAAATCATGTATATGTATATGAATAATATGATGTAATATCTTTCTATATCCTTGTTCACCTGACACGTGGCTTTCATTTCTACTCCACGTAGCTATTCTTTGACTGCCTTCTCAATCCTTTAGCCGCCACGTATTCTTGTTGAACATACGTGGATTTATCCATTATCCATACTCTATTCAGTAACAACTTTTTCTTCGATCTTTTGTTTTAAATTTTCTTTCAGCTTGATATTAGCCATCACTACTTTTACGATGCGCACACATATGTGAATGATGAAGAACATGCAAAATAAGACGAGTATTCTTGTATTTTTTTTATGTACTTAGTTTGTTTTTGCCGATATTTACTTTTTTCAATTAATTTCGATACAACTTCTAAGTGTTTGATGAAATGCTTAAATGGAAAATATTGTTATAAGATTGTGAACTTTGTGATATATATAATTTACGGCCATTTGTAATTCATAATTACATAGAGACGTCCCCATAGACAGGGTAATGTAAAATTGTTTGAATTTTTATGAGATTGACATGAGTTAGGAGCCATTTGTTGCCTATAATTTTCAATTATGTTTATTGGAATTTTTTAATATTACTATTGCATTTGGGTAATCTATTTCTCATTTTCTATAGTTTCAACAACACATAATGGATTGGATGAAGGTGATTAATTAAATTGTCCGTATGTTTTAATTTTTTTGTTTTCGTGAAATTAGATGTATGTGTTCTCTTATATGTAATCGTCGTTAAAATGAGGCGTTCGGATATCAAACACAAGGTAATTACAAGTTTACAACACAACTCTCGCCTATTTCTTCAATATTGTATTTGTCTCTTCATAAAGGAATCTAACATTATATTTTATAAGTGCTTGGGGAGTGATTACTTTTTTTTTTCTAAGATTTATAATCATATGGATCAACTTGAGGGTCTACGTCTCTTAACTCAAACAACCTTACTCGGATCAGGTTTATAGAAATCGACGCATTAGCTTTTATAGAAAAATTCCCCTGCTCATGCCTTCTCCAACGTTATAAATCTTTTCGTACACGGTAAAGAATCGCACCTTACATTTTGTATTGTTCTTCTATATGTTTCCATCCCATTCCCTTAGCTCCATGCCATTTTGTTTCCCAGATAGCACAAGAGTGCCATCTCCTAAAATCTCTTCTCATCTCCGCCACACTATTTATGACCTTTGCATATCGACGTCATCTTGGCCCATTCCTTTTGTTCATAGCCACGCTATCTATGACCTTTGCTTTAATGACTCATCTATCAGTTCATATTTCTAAATTCGAAAATTTATTTGGTTTGACATTTTGCAGTTTACATTCAAATAGTTGCTAATACTTTGGGGTCTCTTTCCTTCGAACAACTGGGAACATAATTTTAAAATCACAGTAAAGTAAGTTTATAACATTAAGATTAAGATCTAAAAACATTCTCAATAGACCTCCACTTCAGTTTGGGGTGTGTGTTTATGAGACAAAGGTTCCAAATTGTAAAGATGTGCACGTTCTGATGTGCTTACGTGACATAGCAACATTAAATTTTTATATAGTTATTTTAAATGCAAACCTTAATCATTACTTATAAAGTTTGATAATGTTAACCTAGTTCATAGTTATTTAACTAATCTATATTTTGTGTACCTTATTTAAGGATCATATCAATCGAGGGGTTAATCTAGCTGTGCAGAGAATGGCCGTGAAATGGAATACTTGGATCGTCTTTCCGAAATGATATACTTATGATGTGGATTATGCAAGTGACATCATGTACTATGATCATTTGGTATATCTCGCTCAACTTTCTTGACTCAATTATTTGGCTCGATGAGTTACATAAAGCAACAAAGGATAAGTCTTTTTCAACGTCTAATGTGGTGCACAAACCTAAATCTTAGGAAATGAGTTACTATGCTTCTACATGGAGATCAAGTTACCTGTCGTAAAATATAGATAGAAACGAGTGTATGTATTATTATATACTTTTGTTTACAATTGAAGTTTTAAGGCGAAACATGTTTCCATCAAATGTCCTCTTTTTTTCTTCTTATCGAATTATTCACTTGTTCTTCAAACACAATATGTGCATTCAAACACTTAACTTATTGGATTGTGCATAGTAATATGATAAGAAGCTAGAAAACATGATCAATGGATTGATTGTAATTCGATTTATAAAAATATGTATGGATCATTAGAAATGTCTTCTGTTATTATATTTGTTATGTTGATATTCTATAATATGAGTATAATATGAGTATTATGAGTGTTGTATTAATTAAATAAAATATATTGTATTTGTAACATATTTATATTGGTCCAGATACCCATTTCGTTACTCAAAAATCTATTTTTTTTGTATATTTTGGTATTCTATAAATAACATTCGTGTTACGTATATAATATAATACTTTATTCGATCATTTGTTAAGTGTATAGCAATATGTTTGAATATTAACTTCAAGCAACATAATTAATGTTATTTTATATTTTAATCATTCGATTATTCATTTTCATATAACTTTTCGTGGTATCATGGGTAACAAACTAGTACATTATTAAGGTAAATGTTAATGGGAATATGTAATAGATATCTCATTTTTAAATCTAAGCATCGTCTATCTGTGTAAAATATGTAATTTATCTTTCTCATGTTAATTATAAGACTTATTGAGGGATTTCAATGTTTATGATTCTATGGACTTACATTAGTTAGTACTAAAGTTAGTATTAAACGGAGTCACATAAGAATTTATGCAAAACAGTTTTTCAATTTAATAGATTTTTAATTCGTTAATACGATACAATATATAATAATATAAAATTTAATTATAATGGTATATAATATAATATAATTAATTATAAATAATATTACTATAATCTATCTTAATTTCGTATGAAAATTTATTTCATTAATTGCCTATTGTTCTATAAATAGGATCCTAATATGATGAATCAATTTATTCTTAATAAAAATGGATGTTATGTTCGAAACAGTTATAGTTTTGTTGGTCCTTGTTTTATGTAAAGGTAGATTCAAAAACACATATTATTTATCTTTAGAAGATACCTTATCTATACAGATTTTCTAACAAACAACAAATGTATTTGGTTTAACTAAATTGCAGGTGAAGATAACGTCGGTCCAAATAAGTTATGCGATGCTGACAGTCATATAGGTTGTGAATTATCATGTGATAGCGACTGCAAACAACGAGGCTATGTGGAAGGAGTTTGTAGAACAACTTTGCCTAAGCCTATAACTTATTGCGTTTGTAGAAAAGTTTGTTAGATATTCAAGATCATGTAGGTAATAAATAAATAAATTAGAAGCGTGTCTGCGTCATGTGTGGAATGAAAAAGATAAAAAGTGATGGTTAAAAATAATATTTAATTAAATTGTAAAAATATAAAAATTGAAAAGTGTGGATTACTATTCACAATTTTGTCCCGAATGAATAAAAATATGTCATAAATAGTTATGGATTTGACCTTGATAAATAGCGGATACCAAAATTGTTTTACCTTTTCTTTTGAAAATTCTAATATATAATTATAATTTCGATCAAGCTATTTATCAAACTAATTATATAAAACATCATAGTTTAAACAGGTTAATTTACACTTATATTATATTTATAAAATTGAAATAGATTTATATATTAATGTATTTATTATTTATTATTCAAATAGATTACAAGTCATGAATTGAAAATGTAGCAATGCTAATTAGTTTGTATATTGAAGTGTTTATTTTGAATGTCAAAAATATTATAAATGAATACGAATATATTAGTGTGTTTATTATTAACTACTAACGAATTTAAAATTAAAATTTAAAATTAAATTAATATTAATGCATTGAATGGTGTTTAGGAATTTATTAATGAGTTATAAAGCTTATATTTTTTTTAACTTTTTTGATTATATTAAATCTAAATATTTTATAGTTTAGATTGATCCATAAAATTAATGGTCAAAATGTCCTTTTCTTAAAAATAAACTCTTAAAATGAATAAAAGTTAAACGTTTTATATAGAAGTAAAGATAATGATTAAGAATTTATTACTTAGTTATAAAACTCATTTTTCAACTTTTTTATTATTAAAAATGTATATCCACGCTGTATGACAGTAATGAATGGATAAAAAGCATGACGGTCAAACACAAAATTAGAAATATTCTAATTTATTATATTATGATTTTTTATTTAGATAGTTTCTATAGAGTTATTACATACATTTTTTTTAATAAAAATCGTACATATATTATTTACTTTTATTTCTTAAATTATTGTTGCTTCATAAAATTGGTATTATCAACTCAATAGTATATCCCCTTCTCTCCCTTCCGGCCGTGATCATCTTTTTCTTTCTCTATAATCAAGACTTTAAGATTTATGGGTGTTTGTTTGAGTTTATACATACGGCTTATGGACTTATTAACTTTCGGCTTATTTTTATAAGCAAAGAGGCTTATATAAGAACTTATATGCTTATTATTGTTTATTATGACTTAATAAAAAATAATGAATTCATAAGTCCTTACATAAAGCTATAATATTTTGGCTTATAAAACATAAATCAAAAACTAATAAACCTATAAACCTTTATATAAACTCAAACAGACACTCTTTAGCATTCGATAATTAAATATTTCACCCATCACCATCATTAACCATTAAACAACTTCTTAGTTCTTACGACGTTGAAAAAGTCAAATAAATTAGAAGGAAAGTTAAACAACTCCAAGTTATAAGTTATCGAGGTGCCTTAAAAGCATATTATTATACTTTTAGAATGACCATTTCAAAACTTCTACGAAAGTAAAATAATAAGGTACATATTTTATTTTGATGTAATGATTCGATTGGATTTTTTAAAATAATATAGTTATTTTTGAGCGCATTGATCTTTATTGATCTTTATTAATGAGACTAGTTGAACAAACTAGAAATAAATAATCATTTGATATAACGATAATATTTTTTCTCTTTAGAAGTCAATAGATTCCAATTTCTTACACCAATTTCTTTTTGTAATAATTTGATCCCATAGAAGAAAGAAAAAATTGGCTCCGCCTAGAGAGCTTTTGTAGGTGACCAAACCGCTTCGGAATGAGACAAGCCAAAACTTTGTAATTGATCAAACCTAGCAAAACAAAAACACGACCTGGTTCAATATCAACATCCATAAGAGCGCTTGGAATGGCCTCGTGGTCACCATCGTTGTCAACCAACAACGAGCGTGGATGCTCGTTATCATACCGCCTCACCTCGTTGTGGGGCTCGTTCTTTCATTCGTTTTGTCCGTAACGAGCCGTTGCTGTTGTTGTTTTGTTTTTTCCCAAAGGTTTAAATAAAAATACAAATTCACAAAACCAAAAAAATCTTACAATCATCTCACAACTATCATTATCATTCCACTAAAAAAAATTTACAACTTTAAATTGTAGATCCCACGTTAGCAAAACAATTTCACAATTATCCACAACTCACATTATCACTCTTCGTGCTCTAATATTATTTTTTTTGTTAGCACAAATAAAGCACTATATTATCTATTTTTTATTATTAATTATTGTTTTGTATTTTCTTTTTATTAGCACAAGAAAGATAATTTGATTGGCACAACTAATTTAAAGGATTAAACAAAACGAGATTTGATTGGTTCAAGACTAGCGAGATAATTTAGTATATTTCTATTTATATTATAAGAGAAATATAGTCAAACTCATTTACAAAATGCAAGAGAATATTTATTATCAACTGAACCTGACCTAGCCAATTCTTACTAGTCACCACGATTTTTTTGTTTAATCCTCTTTCATGATGATGACCTCTAAAACATAAGAGTGACTAGTCGAAAAAGGACATTCGGAAATGAATAATGAGTTTCCGCTCATATCCTACAACTTATGAGATATTATCCTGCAAATGATAGAAATGAAACAAGTAGAAAACGGGAAGTTATCATTGCAAGTGGGCAGCCTGCTTGTGATGGTAGCAGTGATCACAACGATGGCGGAGGAAATGACATCACACCCGACTGATAGAAATAGCACTCGGATGAGTTTTTATTGCAGTCCATTCAAACATGTAAACGCAGATTATTTCTTCAGCAACCTTAACACCACTCTTTCTAGCCTCCGTCAGCAGTTAACCACCGGTGGATACGCTGTGGCACATACTTTGTTCAATGGTGCGCCCGTGTGGGGTCTTGCTTTGTGCAGGGGTTATCTTTCCATTCCAGATTGTCTGGATTGTTTTGACTATGCTGTGTCTCAGCTACAACCATGTGGGCATCGAAATGGTGCTCAAGTTACTTACAACGACTGTTATTTGAGGTACATATAATTTTCATATCTCTACTTGCTAAGTTGCTTGTATATGCCTGGATTTAGTTTGGTTGTTACTTTTGCTAGAATTCGTTCATTTTTTTAAGGCATATACTCACACACGCACACACACACTTCATATACCACGAATATATACATTTGCCCTTAACATAAGTATGAGACTTGAACCTATATCATATGGTGAATAGGCAATCACAATACCGCTAGCTATGTCATTGCCCAATGTAACGGACTAGAATTCATTCAATAATCATTACATTACTATTCAAACTCGATCAACTAATCACCTTCAAAATATTACCATCGAAAAAGTGGACATGTTCGGACCACGTACACTTGATATATTATTTTAGACGGGTCTCAATTTGGTTGATTAGATCTACACTCGATTTCATTTTCAAGAGAGTGTTTGATTCTAGGGCTTTTTGAACGTTGAAGCAAGACTATTCAATCAAGCCCTCCAAAGCCATGCGCTTCAGGTGGGAGTAGCTTGGGGGAAAGACGCGTTTTTCATATATTTGGGGCTTTTAGTTGTTTTTTTAGGATTGTGCTATATCAGTCTTATTATAAATGCTATTTATAGCTCTATGGGTTGTCAATAAACGTTTAGTACATGATTTATTTTCTTGCATATTAACAAAAATTCATCCCTGTATTTTCGAAATCACAAATTTATAACGAATGTACAATCAAATTATACACATATTAACTTTTAGAGACAACCCAATCAATAGCAAAAAACCCTAATCTTAGTTTAATTGGGCCATTAATCTTATTAACGTTTAAGAGAAAATAAACTTAAGTAACCTCTTCGAAAATGTCCTAGGTAAGATGGAAATTTCTTAAATCTTATCTCTATTTTTTGGATTATATTTAATTATATTTAAGTGTTCAATAGGAATTAGGAACGAGATCTAGTCTCCATTATTTGATTATGTTTTCTTTCTTTGGAATTTAACAAAGTAAAGATTAACATTTAAGTTGTATATTGAAATTATGAACTCAAATATGCAATCAAGTCTAGGCCTAACTGTATTTTTTTTTAATATTGTTATTTTGTATCATAACGAGGATTAATTTGCCCGGGGTTTGCCCCGGGACTTATACCAAGCCCTTGAAAACAAACTTATACTGCAATCATGAAAACAATAATGTGTTTATTTTGTCAAAATAAAAATTAAAAAGATAGTAACTTTTGTTAGATATAAACCAAACATATTATAGAGAAACTTTATTAGAGAAAACAAAAAAATGAAAATACTAACTTTTGTTACTTATAATAGTAAAAAGGAAAACATATTATAAACATTTGATTATTAAGGGTATATTTGGTAAAACTAGTTTGTTGCTAAATCTGAAAGTTTGAGCTTATATTTAGAGCTGAAAGTTGAATCTTTTATTTTTTATAAATGTGTCTGGAAAGTAGCTGAAATTGTAGCTTAAAAATGTAAAATGACTAAAAAATATATAATAGTATAATAAGACAAATTTTATAAGGGATATTTATGTAATTTACCATCATATAAATCCAAGCTACTTTTTTTAAGCTATTTAAAATAGCTTATTTTTTTAAAACTTATTTTTTAAATAAGTTCTACAAATAAGTTCTACAAATAAGCTCCAACCAAACAAGACTTATTTGAAAAGAAAAAGCTCAAACCTCAAATAAACCATGTTTAAGTCTCAAATAAGTTATTGCCAAAGATAGCGTAAATAGGTTAAAAAGAAGATAATCTTGTGAGTGTTATAAAGTTAAAAATGGAGGCTCGATATATCATGAGAACTATATAACTACTTATATAAACCTGACATCTGGTGATAATTTAATGAGTGATGTCATTATCTCGGATGCGGTCTTCATTTTATTATGGGAATAGTTGTTCAATTGATATATAGGGTAATGTAGCTTGCACTTATTTGAGTCGCCTAATTTGTTTGATATTTTAAGTTATATAATATTATTAGAATTATATATTGTTACATCCTGTTTAAAGCGGAAACGTAAAGTGTACATTTTAATGGTATCAGAAGTCAAGGTTACAATGAACAACCATAACAAAATACATCAAATATATTGAATCACGCCAAAAGTTTACAAATACAATCCAAATGTCTCATATACATAACAAATCAAAAATACATGGATCATAAAGGAACTACATCAAAATCAAGCATGTTCCAAACAACAAACATAAACGATTCGCATACAAGCATGGCATGATCACAAAAGCTAATCCTCAAACACCTGAAAAACATTTAAAAATACGTCAACATAAAGTTGGAGACATTATTCGCAATAAAGTTGAAATGTGAAGTTTGACCCATTTTAAAAAATACGACATAATAACAATAAGTTCCAAAGGTATCTTGTTTTACAACACTAGTGCGACATATATTGCCTAGATAAACATACACATGATCCTAACCACAATAAGTAACCTCAATCCTAAGGCGATTAACCAAATGCAACAAATAATCACAAACGGCCATAACATTCACTCATAGGGACATCCTATCGAGTAATGAGGGTTCGGTCAAACCCATATAGATCTATATATATGCAACCGTTGCTCAAAGAGTTAACAAGTATAAACAGGGGGGCCTAACAGGGACTAATGATCATACAATCTAAGGCAATTCTGATCCACTAGGTAAAACAAGATTTAAGTAATGATAAGTTTCAAATAACGCTTTCCATCCCAAAGATAAGTAGTAAAAATGGGCTCGAATAACTCACAAATCAAGCAATAGCAGTGTCGGGACGACAAAACGGAGAGATCGCTCCAACGCCTAAGTGCCCTAGAAATACGACATAACAAAAGTCTAAGTATCTCTATAAGTTTAGTACGGTCTAGCCTTTAATAATTAACGTTATATTATAAAATATATTAAAAGTGTTCCAACGGATAATATTTCGAGTCAAAAGTGACGAGTAAGAGATAACGTAATTTCGAGTCAAAGTGACGAGTACAAGATATCGTTATTTCGACTCAAAAATGACTATTAAAAGATATCGATAATTTTTTAGTCAATAATGACCATAGAAGGGAATGATATTTCGAGCCGATAATGACTACCAGAAATATCGATTGAGATTGAATACTGATACCAGAGTTTAGTCGAAGTTCGTTAAAATCAACATTATGGGATAGTTGATTTTAGTCAAAGTCGACGATTTCGAAAAGGAGTCAAAGTCAACTAAAAGTCAACATTCGACGTTTGAAGAGTTTAAATATTTTGAGTGAAAATAGTTTGAAAACGATTTTAAAAGAGTTTATCGAAAAATACAATATTTATCATCATTTCAAATTACGATCGCATTTTTTAGAAAATTATATTTATCAAAAATGTATACGTTTAGTGAAGATCATATTAATAAATATTACGCTTATGATTGCAATTACGTCCTTTGAGTCCAAAGACATCTATTTGTCAATAGTTACTATTTTACGTATAGTAATATACTTATATGTATTCGAAATGTTTAAAGTTAGGTTTTGGTGCTCACTACGACGCAACAATCACTAACTGTGGCGCAATTAAGTTATTGCATGTCACACCCCGCTAAAGCGGAAACACGGGGCGTGAAGAGCGAAGTTGTCATTGCACAAGTATATAGATAAGTACCAAAGTTTATGATATATAAAACCAACATTGTGTTATACAAAAGTATTATGCTTAAGTTTACATCTTGAATTCGAAATAAACGTTCACATCCAAACCACCCGAACAATTCCCTATTCTTGAAGTCTCTAGCAAACCCGCAAAAGCAATCCAACAGTGAGCATCTTCAATCACTTACTCGTTCTCTGAAAATACGAGTAAAATGTCAGCTTCAATGTGTAGTAAAAGCATATAAAGTTTCTGACGCATAAAATGTTTGCGTAAAGTATAAGTATATACAAGCTTTGCATATGCGCGTTGTACCAATTAGGTAACGTGGCATATATTTCAAGTAAGTATAAACATATAGAGTTTTGACGCACATAACGTTTGCGTAAAGAATAAACATATAAGTTTTGTTTATGCGCGTTGTACCAAACTAGGTAACGTGGCATAAAGTATAAGTATAAAAAGTTTAGCATATGCGCGTTGTACCAAACAGGTAACGTGGCATATAAAGTATGTAGGCATCGACCACATAGTGGACGGCTATGTGACGATCCTAGTGTTTCACAATGTTTCGTTGCTAAGCCTTAACGCCTACCCAAATAGTAATAGTGCACAATCGTTATTTGACGTTGTTGTGAGGGTCTCACTACCCTAATAGCGCTATCCACATATTACTACCGGTCCTTTCCAAAGGGATTAATAGCAACTAATGTCACTTGGAAGTATCGGGAATTTTAGTGGTATCACACGTCCATGTTGTACAACGTCCGCAACATGACGATCGATGTTTAGTTCCTTGACAAGTTGTCATTACCTCAGCGGTGGAATAATCCACATGTGTAAGACAATAAGTGTATAAGTTTGAGTTTCAAGTATAAAAGTATAAGTTTTTAGAATATACACAGCATGTTGGCAAAACATTCAACAATGCTAAAATATGTTTTAGTTTAAGTGTTCATGTGTATACAATCCATGTATAAAGTATGAGTGTCAAGCATAAAAGTATCTCGTTATAAGTATGCAAACTAGCATATAACGCTTATAGAATAAGTTTACGATAACAATCGTAAAATAGCATTTAAACAATACGTTTGTGTACTCGCATTTCCCCCTAAAAATGTATAAAGCGTTTAAAAGAGGGGTTTGTAACTCACGGTTTGCGAAGAATCTAGCGTGCGCTCAGAAAACGCTCGGCAAATGCTCGGAATCACCGGAATCCTATTTTATACCAAGTAAGTTTCATTATTTATTAATTATTATACTCGTTAGTCAACGAGATGCTTATGTTATAAAATGTTTGTATTTGGTTTTACTAAAATCGGGCAGCGCTTCTGCGCTATAGTTTTTAAATCCAATATTTTTCCAAACACTTACCCGCTTACAATTTTTATAACGATATATAATCTAATTTTTACAAACCCAAAAAGATGATTTACAGCGAGTTTGATACGGTTTTGGACCTGAAAAATACCAATTTACCATTTTTCCAAACTTAACCAAACTCAACAAAATTTATCCTAGTATCATATAAATCGATAATAACTTATAAATAAACTTTTTAAACAAGTTTTACCTGGGCCTATAAAATATGGCTACGAATAACTCCAAAATAAACCACCGCGAAACTAACTTTCGCTTATACCGAAATGATCCCTCGACACCAGGAGCACAAATATGCTTTCCGTTTATTTATCCGGCTAATAACGAACTCGTAATCTAAGTTTTTCGGTTTCGAAATATAAATAAATAAATATATATATATATATATATATATATATATATATATATATATATATATATATATATATATATATATATATCTTATTTTTCTTTTTTCATGAGGCGGTGAGGAAGCCGGTAGAAACGAACAACAACAAAAGTCATCACTTAAATATGTGATTTAATTTCTCAATTTATACTTTTAACCCTGAACTTTGCCTTAATGACAATTTTAGCTTTAAATACAAAATTCTTTACAAAACAAGTCCTTTTGACTACAAACTTATAATAACTTAAGTTCTTTACTTAAAATTTTTTACAAATATAATCCTTTAAATATTTTCGTTATCGTTACGAACATGCATTGTTCCGTTTTTCTTCTCGTTTGTTTTGCAATGAACTTAGGCAAGTTCATTATATTTTTCTTGGTATTAGAATTCATTTAATGATTTGATTCCGATTTCCGATTCCGATTCCGAGACACACACGTTTAATGTTTAAGTAACGTAAACTACGTTAAGAAGTTTGTATGAGTTACATCGAGCTTAGCTTTAACGATTAGTTATGCATACGTAACAACGTAACGCATAAGATAAGTCATGTCGAGTATCAAGTAAGCGTCTGAGTTTAAAAGTTTTTGAACTCGACTTTCGTTTTAAGACGGTTGTCACATTGCAGAAGCTCATAAAACGTACTGAAGCTTGACTACGGCGCAGTGAGTCACCACTGTGGCACAGTCTGCTGGTTCCGCAACCCGCTGCGGCGTAGTGAGGCAAAAATCCAGTTTTTTAGACTTTTTCTTTTAAGTGTTTTAAGTATCAAAATGTTATAATATAAGTTATAATATGTTATACTTCATAAATATACATATATAAGCTTATGTAATTACTAAAATATGTAACTTTACATGTTAATTAGTCAAAATCACTACTTTGTGCCAAAATGACATAGTTTTACATATATTTATGTTTCGAAATTGTCCAAAATGTCCAAATAGTCCAATGACGATATAATTTTACTATTATTACATATAATTCAACATTTTACAAGCTTATTCTCAAATTTTCTCTACTTTAAGTTATAATTACCAATAATCTTATAATATGAAGATATTAGGTATATTATGTTAAATAATTAGGTTTTCTTCCATGTTAATTCATTTACATATTAATTAACGAATTTTAAGGCTTATTAAGAAAGGTAAAGAGGAAATTAGGAGAAAATTAGGAAGTACCGAAGACCTCCGCAAAATCTACAAACACCGAGAGAAATCACGAGAACGAATCCGGAAAGTGAGCTCCTATGGTGGTGGTGGTGAGAAAACCGACTCCAACACACAAACAAAACCCACCATTAGATTAGAGCTAAAAAGTAGAAAGAAAGTAGAGAAATGATGGAGGATTTTACATACCAAAACTCAAGATGTAGAATCTTCGAGGTGGTAGTCGAAAATACGAGTATGGAAGATGAAAACGGTAGAAGACACCTTGTATTCCTCATAAACAAAATGCGTGTTAGAAATCTCTAACATAATATGGAAGGAAAAGAGTGAAAATGGAGTTTTAATGAAAAAATACTTACCAAAAGTTGGAGGAAATGAAAGGGATTATGGTAGAAGATGATTGAAAACTATTTTTAACTTGAAAACTCTCTTGAATTATAAGTATTTGTGCTCATATCTCCTGCAACTTTAGAGAGAATATGAGAGAAATGAATTGGTGAGAGGGTAAAATGAAAGTGAAAATGAGAAAAGGGATGTAAAGTGAGATTATAGGATGAGAGATGGGGTAAACATGGTCTTAGATCTAAATCTAGATCAAAACGACTCATTTTAGGTAAATTCGAGGGTCAAGTCACGTGTTAGAAGTTGTAGATCTCCAAAAAAAAGTCGAAAATGACATTTTTGGCATGATCTGCTGGACGTCCGACTGCGTCGCAGTCAGTGGGGACTGCGACGCAATCCTCCTCTGGTTAAATCCTTCCATTAACTTTTCGTTAAAGGACTAAATTTGTAATATATTTAACGTTAGTTCCCTTTAAAGGACTAACTTTGTAATACTTTTTAACGTTAATTTTTAACCAATAATTAAAGGCATAAACACACTAACTTATATACGAGAATACTAACAAATCGACACTTAGATAAACTAAAACGCTTCCGTCACGGAGGGCGAAACAACAAATAACATAAAACCCGACAAATCTCATAAAAAGTGAATAATCCCAAGTAAAATCAATGGGTCAAAACCAAAGCGAATTAAAAAAAATAAAGATAAATGATAAACGATTAATACCTCAAAAATACGGGATGTCACATATATAAATCATATTCATATATTATTCATATTTAAATATAGTGCGTCTAATATTTATAAAGCCCGCGTCAAAACCTGCGCTTCACGCTTTAGGCCCGAGTAGATATGGTAGAAAACCGGGATTTTTAGTCTTTGATTTTTTAAAAACCAATTTTAAAAAACGGTTATTTGGAAAACCGGTTTTGGTTTACACCGGTTTTTTCATAATCGGTTTTGTTTCGGTTTAATTTGGAATCGGATATTTTCGATTTTGAACAGGTTTTAAGCGGTTAGCTTTTTCGAGTTTTTTTTCGGATTCGAATTCGGTATAAAATACCAACATAACTTTTATTTAAAATTTAATCAATACAATTACAACTAAAAATACAAAATACAAGCATAATTTTTATTTTAAGCAATACAACTACAACTAAAAATATAAAATAAAAATACTTTTTCGAGCTTCGGCATGACCATCAGCCTGAAACGTAATCATGTAGTAAAGTATATCGAGCTTTGACATTGTAATCACCCGAATACACTTAATTAATTATTATGTCGTCCCAAACATCTTTGAATTCATCTTCATCATGTTCAAATTATTCAAATTCACTTTCATTTAATTCGGTCGTCGGATGTAATATCTGTAATGCAACTTCTTCATATTCGAAGCACCACTTAATAATAGGCCTTCTAACGTTGTTGCATGTTGAATCCTATCTACTTCGTCCAAGTAATCTTCCAAACATACAAATACTTCCATGGATTTTGCGGTTTGTTTTGACCTTCTTTCCTATATTATCTACCGATAGTAGAACCGATTTAGAAGTTATCGTCGAAGCTTGGACGGATAATAAGTCCCGATCCATAGCTGCTAAAATAGGAAATTGTACTTCTTTTTCTTTCCACCAACCCAAAATGTCAAAATTAGGAAACTCCTCTATACTTAAAGTGGTTAAAAAGTTTGTAGCCTTATAGTGTCCTAATTTGCTCGTTAGAGTCCATGTTCTTTGTCGCTTTGTAGCATCTCAAGTAAAGTATTATAAATGTTTATATTTATGTCCCGACTCCCTTCAGATGTTCACGTCCGCATTAATTCATCAATTGGGTTTTTTTGTTAACCATATATTTCGCAATAAATCACAAATAATTTATCAAAAGTGTTTGTAAATTTTAGAAGTTCCTTTCCGATATATTGTGTTCGTCGAGTAAATGTAAGTCTAAATTTGTTGTAATTAAAGTTTGTACGCCGCCAATATTTAAACATTGATAAAGTGCGGCATAACAAGTAAAAACTAATGGCAAACGACAAAAATATTTTATAAAATTTCTTTTTAATAACTATAACCATTTTTCTAAGCAATGGAAATGAGGAAAATTCAAGTTCTTTTATTTGTTCGGTCATTATAAAAGTTTGGTTTAGAATTAACGAGGTAGTTGGACAATATACACCCCATAATATATAGTAGTAGCCTATTTAAAAACTATAACGAAGTTAAATCATTTAGTCGATCCCAATTATTATAAGTAATACCTTCGGACCAATTTTTAGCAACTAAGATGTTATTAAAAGCATTTAAAGTATGACCTTGGCGTAAAATATTTTGAAACATAGTGAGTAGAATTCCACCTAGTATTATTATCGTAGCAAGGTCCTAGGGGAGTTTCACCTCATTGTTTTCGAAAACGTCTATAATTAGCTTGTCGTTCATCACTCAAATTACATAGGTACTAATAAACTCCTAAGTTTTTTCACGTAAATCATTACAAATTTTTAATGCATCTTGCATGACCAAAATTATAACATGAGTAACACAACAAGAATGAAAAAAAGCGTTACCTAAAATTGGTTTTATACGTAAGTTTAGTAAATTTATAGCCGATGTATTATATTCTATCAAAGTATCATATAAAATTTCTCGCAAATTAATTTCCATATGCGGATAACCACACAATTTAAAAGAAATTGTATGTTTCATCAATACCAAGACTCAGGATGAAACCAATGGGCCATTATAGTTATATAAGAATTTTTCGTACCATTATTGCGGTCCAAACATCACAAGTAATAGAAACACTATATTTATAGTTTTGAAAACCATAAGTTATATCTTTTTTAGCCTTTTGCCATACTTTAATCCCATCGCTTTTAAGGGTAATACGACTTACTTGTTGGTATCGCGGTTGTAGTATATTTTTGACGATAGTCGTACACCGTTGGTTGTCGAAGTGGTTGACTGGAAGCGTCTCTTGGATGACAAACTTTGTAAAATCTTCTCGAAGCAAATCAACATCGCATATAACTAACCCAACATCGAACCAAGTGTCGATTGTGTCACATCTTGACCAATCCCTTTACGAGACCTGTTTTTGTGATTTTCTAATGTTATGTTTGATGTGGAGCTATAAAACCTTTGACATCTTTTACAATGGGCCTTTTCCATCCGATCATTCATTGTGCACAAATCCTAATTACATCATATATTCGGGTTTTGGGTCGTTAATCTAACTTTTAGTCCATCGTTGTTTGTGTAAACTTTCGTTCGTACATTGGTACCAACAGAAGCAGAACCGGAACGGGAAGCTTGTGACTGTATGTTTTCTATATATTGAGAATTATAGTGTTTTTGGAAAGAATAAGAGTATGTTGTTGGTGTGTTTTTGACCCAAACCAACTAGAACTGTTTATAGATAATTTAGAGGTGCCAAAATACCTCAAAAATTCAAAAAAATGCTCCTCAACGGCTAGTAACGCCTATATTCTTTTGCTTTAAAAAATAACCCTGTTAAAATCGGTTATTTCAAAAAACTTGAAAAAAAAACGAGTCCTCTGAAAACCTAAAAACTAGTCTAACCGATTCGGTTTAAAGAAAACAGTTCGGTTTTTGAAAAATCGGTTATAGTAAAAACGATTTCGGATATTTTTTCAGTTTCAAAAAAACCGGTTTTGTTTTGTATCTCTAGGATCGAGAGCCCTTTTGTGCGCTTTGGTTCTTTATCAGCCTTGCTAGATAATTGTATATTTATTAATGGAAATGGGAAGCAAAAATAGATATCATAACATGGGTTTATTGTATGAAAGTGTAATAATTTCTCTTTTTGTTATTTTGTGTATTAAGTTCTAAAAATATCTATTTTTGTGTATTAAACAATTATTCTTTTCTAAATGATGTAACGAATCAGATTTTTCCTGACGTGTGATAGGATTTAACAATCAGATAGGATCGATTAAAGCACTCAATCTGTGAATTGTTTATCAAATTGATATGTGGAATCTCTCAATTTCATTGAATCTAAAATCTAATTGAATTGAGATTTGATTAAAAGAAAGAGTTTGATATGATTTCATTGATAGAACGATTTGGCGGGAAAAATAGTTACAAATGAATAACTCGGATAAGCACAACAAAGGTACTCTTCGAATGCAGGCTTGATGACATTGCATTCAGAGACACTTGAATCTACACACATCCCTCTATTTATAGACCTCATTACATACTCTTTACAAATAGAATACTTAAATATTCATCTTCATTTTAACCTTGAAATTGTTCACTTTAACGCGGAAGTAGAGTCTTCATCATCAGAGTTATAATCTTCAATTTTGACTTGTGTTAACCAACTAAATCTTCACTTTAACTTTAACTTTGGGGAACTTCATTTAACTTTAGAGAATAAATTTGTTCTCCCGAGTTAAATTCTTCACTGAAAGACTTTCTAAGGTTTAAGTCGGGTGATGAACTTTGTTCACCCGACTTAAAAATTTAAACAAAAACACACTTTGAAGATTTCTTAGCTTCATCCATAATCTTCAATTTACCCAACAATCTCCCCTTTTGATGATGCTATGGACATCTTCAAATCAAACAAAGAAAATCCTACATGGTAAGGTCATCAATCTTAAGATTCTTCAATAAATGATTCTTCATGGTTCGACATATACAAATTATCTCCCCCTTACACTTCAGATTCTGCAATTCAACAATCTCCCCCTAAACCATCTGAATTCAAACAATCTCCTATTCAAATGATTCTCCAATGTAAGCTCATACTTCAATTTCTTCACAAACTTCAATACTTCACAACATATGATTCTCCATAATTAGTTCCACATCAATCAACATATCCAACTGCATTACACTCATCCAAACTAATACCAACATCAATATTATTACTACCAACAACTTCAACACAAAACCTCAAACAATATCATCACTAACAGCAGCAATACTCAATCAATAGCTATATCAAGTCCTCGTCATTCACATCATCTTCAACACTAACATATGAATTCTTAGTAGATTCTTAGATTCGTGTTCATCAGCTCCATCCTTCTCTTCATCAATCATAGTTTCATCAAAACTTCAACAACTTCATATCTTTAAGTTGATAACTAGCTTATCATAGATTAATTGACTTAAGCAGCTTGAAATGACAAATCACTAATCTAAGCTTGCATTAGCATGCAAAATTAAATTTCTGAGTAGATCCTTAGCTTCATGATCATCAGATTTAATCTACTCTTCATCAATCACAATTTCAATTTAGTTCGGATGAACTGCTTCATCATCCGAATTAATACTTCATATCATCAAATCTCTAGCTCTCCAATCTTCATAAACTGATAACTCGTGGATAAGCTTCAGAATTCAATAACATCAAACTGATTACTACTTCAACAATTCCTCCAAAATATATAGATAACCTTCACAAACTCTTCAATGACGTTTCTCAACTTTTCAATCAAAACTCTTCTGATTCATCAAAACACTGATAATTCGACTAAATTCAGCTCGAATCTAGTCAAATTGTTGAACCGGAATCAATTGAATTTAATCAATTGATTTATCCGGCTTTGATACCACTCGACAGGATTTAACAATCAGATAGGATCGATTAAAACACTCAATCAATGAATTGTTTATCAAATTGATATGCGGAATATCTCAATTTGATTGAATCTAAAATCTAATTGAATTGGGAATTGATTAAAAGAAAGAGTTTGATATGATTTCATTGATAGAACGATTTGGCGGGAAAAGCAGTTATAAATGAATAACTCGAATAAGCACAACAAAGGTACTCTTCGAATGCAGGCTTGATGACCTTACATTCAGAGACACTTGACTCTACACACACATCCCTCTATTTATAGACCTCATTACAAACTCTTTACAAATAGAATAATAAATCTTCATCTTGATTTTAACTTTGAAGTTGTTCACTTTAACTCGGAAGTAGAGTCTCCATCATCAAAGTTATAATCTTCAATGTTGACTTGTATTGACCAGCTAAATCTTCACTTTAACTTTAACTCTGGGAACTTCATTTAACTCTGGTGAATAAATTTGTTCTCCCGAGTTAAATTTCTTCACTGAAAGACTTTCTAAGGTTTAAGTCGGATGATGAACTTTGTTCACCCGACTTAAAAATTTAAACAAAAACACACTTCGAAGATTTCTTAGCTTCATCGATAATCTTCAATTTACCCAACAACGTGTAACTTGTTAAATTATTGAAAACTTTCTAGAAAAAATTGTTCATACATCATTTGTGAAAGTTAAAACTTGAATACCCACAATAGAAATTATAAAAGTTACATATACATAATAGTAAAAAGGACTAACTTTGTTATCCTTTTCATACACCTAACCCTTATAATAGTCATGATATTTAAGTTTGCCTCTTTAAAAAGGGGTGACCTTGAGGATCGTTCATGCAAAAATGTTTCGACTATGGATGAAACATGCCAAATTAACATACCTCACTATATATGTAATTTAAGTAAAAAACAATTATAAATCATGTTAAAATAATAGAAAACAATGGATTTTTCTATAACTAAAGAGGTTAGTTGCTCGAGTAGCCAATGTAGGTCCGCCATCGGGGCTACTTAGCTCACCTTTTGAAATTTAGAGTTCATTCTAATTAGAGTCGGGGTAGAAGGTGCTTGGTCCCATTATGAACTTATTTTATATAAATTTTTTGTAATCAAGAGTCCAAATTTTACACATAATCCCAACACCAATCCAAATCCAACACCAACCCAAGATGGACACATTCCATAGGCAACGATGCGATTTAAATTAGAGGATAATGTCAATTCGCTTAAATAAGTAGTAAATATTTCATATCGATCCCTTTAATGAACTCAGAATATTATATATCTAACCAAAATTTTATAAATTAAGGCATCGGGCCATCACTAATTTCAAATCCTTGTTTCACCTCTAATTATTGATGTTTTGATGTAGATATGAGTTTAATAACTTCTACACTGAAGCTAATATACATGATGGTGTTGTACTTTGCGGCAACGATACATCGCCACAACAAAGAGAGTTCACAAAAGCAACAAAAAGGTTGTTATCAGACCTTCAAATTGTTGCCCCAAGAGCACCGAAGTTCTATGCAGCGTCTACAAGGAACGTAGATGTTGATACAACAATGGTTTATGCCATTGCCCAATGTAATCTAAATGTAAGTGAGAGTGATTGTTTAGAATGCCTACACTTGAGTTCCACATCTCTATATTACTGTCTTCCTAGAACTGATGGACGTGCAACGGAAAACCGATGTTTCATGAGGTATTCAAGGACTCCTTTTTTCGAACAAAACCAAACAACGGATATTTCATCTCTCCTTTGGGACAGTGAGTACTCTTCTACAAGTAATATTTTTTTCTATCTTTACTTAGTTTTTCCAGATATTTGTTAAAAGGTTTCTAATATCGATACCTTATTATTGATCATTTTCATCTGTGTAAGATCGGGATCCCAATATCATATTGAAATTGAAAGATTCTACTCAAACATAACAATATGTTTTATAAATATTGTAAGATCGTAATCGAAAGATAGTTGAAACGCATATTATATTATAATATATTAATATAATACCATAACCCTTACAAATACCCTATACACTACTGACATATTTTTGTCAATCAAAATCGTAAAATTATAAGATTTTAAAATAAAGTTTAAGATCTTAACAACCTTAATTCCTAGTATTGATCAATCGTTCATAAATATCTTTGTGTTTGTGTGCACCAGTCATATATATGTATTGATTAATATATTTCATGTTTGTGTATAAAAGAAAATTCAAGCAAAACCAGATACGTTATCGGAGTTGTTGGAGTTATAAGCTTTCTGTTGTGTATATTGGCAATCTTTGTCTGGTGTGGAAGATCGAAAAAGACATATAGAGGCCAACAAGGTAAACACATGATGTACTAGCTATATGATATATGTCAACAACTACATACTTGTCCATTATGAGGTTTATAATTATTTGAATATCTCTATATATAAAGGGATAATTTTTTTGAAATATATTCAACTTTTTCGAAATTTGTAATATGTATTAAACTTTAAATGGGTCTATTATATGAGTTTAACTTTTAAAATATTGTTATTTTATATATTTGACCAATTAAAAACCTCTAAAAACACGTGACATGGCATAGGACGTGGCAACCAAATGTTGCCACGTAAACATAAATACATAATATTTGAAAATTAAATGTATACGATAGAATTATTTGAAGTTAGATAAATACTATAGATTTAAAATAATTTAATACATAGTATCATTTTTAATGCAATATTTCATTTGATTTCATGATATTCATTACATTTGATGTGTCTATTTGGATTATTTGATATAGAAGACGCACAAGGTTTGAAGGGGTCGTTTAACTACGATTATAAACATCTACATTTGGCAACTAATAACTTCAGCGAAGAGAATATTATAGGGAAAGGGGGTTTTGGTGAGGTATTCAAGGTAATCAAAATATAGACCAAAATGTTAATCACTATATTTAAGAATAATGAGTCTTATGACCAAAAGTGTTTATTATATATGGTTTGATAGGCGATTCTTGATGATAAACAAGTTGTGGCGGTGAAGAAGCTTAAAGCTAGATATGTTGGAGCGAAAATAGAGTTTGAAAACGAAATCTCGCTTATAAGTCAGATTCATCATCGAAATCTTCTCGGTCTCTTAGGATGGTCTAGTGAAGTAACTGATCTAGTACTTGTCCTAGAATACATGCCCAATGGAAGCCTTGACAGGTTTCTATGGGGTAAGTTGGTTGTTAACAATTTAAGGTAGAATCACATGTAAAACATAATCTGAACACGTACATTATTCTTTGTAGGTGAAAAAAGGGGTACATTGACCTGGATACAACGATATGATATCATCTTAGGAATAGCCAGGGGTCTCGCTCATCTACACAAAGAATTCCATTTCAAAATTATTCACCGAGATATAAAATCAAGCAACATTCTCCTTGATGACGATTTTCAACCAAAAATAGCAGATTTTGGGTTGGCACGGTTTCAACCAGATCATTTAAGTCATATTACTACTAAGTTTTCTGGCACATTGTAAGTTTTATCACAATACATTTATCCATTCCTCACATCTAATTAGATTCTTGTACTGTTACCATTCTAATACTAGGGGCTACACAGCGCCAGAATATGCACGTTATGGCCATTTATCAGATAAAGTTGACACTTTCAGCTTTGGTATCGTAATTCTTGAGATTATTAGCGGTCGAAAGTGTAGTTACTCAAATTTTGACGGACCATCCACCAAGTGCCTCATGGAACATGTGAGATACAAACTTTATATGTTTTGTTTTCTCGTATACTTCATTAATATCAAATAAGAACACGAAGAAACAAAGAGTAACCATATCTCACTTTTGACCTTTGAGAATTATTTATTGCTCTTAAGTTATTATGTTATAATTGGTGACAGGCATGGGAGTTGTATGAAAATAAAGAGCATATGAAATTAGTTGATGAGGCAATGGTTGTGAATCAATTTGTAGAAGAACATGTGACGAAGATCATTGAGATTGCACTTTTGTGCACCCAGTCACCGGCTTCTAAAAGACCGACCATGTCTGAAGTTGTTTTGATGCTTTCAGTTGATCCATCACTAGACGAAAGTGAAAGACATCTATCCAGGCCGAATTTCATTGGTCAGAATAGGACGATTCATATAGGACCGACATAGAATTCTAACGGCATTGGTTATGTTTCCCAAAGCCAAAGGAGCTTTAGATGAAGAACAAGTACACCAAAAAACAAGGTGATCGCCCATGTACATGTAATTGAGAAGAAGAACGGATGAGTAGTTGCCATAGACGGACCTTAATGGAGGCCCGAGGGCTGCGGTCCTCCCAAAGTTCGGAAAAAATCGTGCGTTTTCACTACCTGAATCCAAAAAATTATTAGTTTGTTGTATGTTGCATGAATCGATGCATCGGCCCCTTTTTAATTCCATGTTCCGTCTTTGGTTGTTGCATATGTGGTAACCTTTCTTAATTGCATGTTCAATATTATTGATTATGCTCATTCTCTTCTGCATAATTAATGATAAAGGATTCCTACAAAAGGTGGTATTGGTGTAGTGGTTCAAGCCCAATTGTTTACAAGGTTGTCAATGCAATATGTATATAGCTAAATCGTGAAGTAGAAAATTTTATCTAATTTGATAAAATTTGTTATGGAACTAAAAATTACTATTGCATACTAATAAAAAAAGACGGTAAATAAACTATAACACTAAACATGGGCGGAATTATCAACGAAATTTTAATATGAAGGGTAATTTGCGACGAGCTACAAATTTAAACATTTGTTATAGAAACCATTAATAAACAGTAATATCCAATTAAGTTAAACAAAAAAAAAAACGTAAATGGAACAAACTAAAAAAAAGTTTATTGCTATCGAAAATCATATATAAATATAACATAAAATATAGCTACTTTATTTAATAACCCCCAAAAAGTCAAAACGTCAAATTAATAATTATTCGAAATAAATTTTTTAATTACTTTGCTTAATAGAGCAACCTAAAAAGAAAAGCTAAAATTAACAACTAATCAAAATAAAGATGTAACCGAAAAGAAAAAAAAAATGTATAAGAAAAGACCCAAATGAAAATGTAAACACTTTATCAATTAATGTAACCCAAAAAGAAAAATACTAAAACCTAAAATGAATAACTCATCGAATAAAGATTTAACTACTTTATTTAATAATATAATATAATAAAATAAAATAAATTAAACATGCTAGTTGGTAGCTTTGATGAATAGTAAACTCCACACATTAACGGATCAACATCACACTTCAAATGTAAGTTTATGTAAGATCCATATGTCTTGATATGTACTTAGAGATGACAATAAAACCGAGACTCAACGAGAAATCCAAAACCCGGAATAATCGGGGGGGGTGGGGGTGGGTATAGTATGAATATTAGAATTTTATGCGGGTTCGGGGACGAGGACATGTTTAGGTGATCCTCAACTCACTTACTCGAAACCCGAACCAAAACCGAAAACCCGATCTCGAACCCGATAGTTTATATTTATATAAAATAATTTATATATATGTTTATGTATTACAATATGTTTTTTTTGAATTAATCACCAGAATAATCACCTATCAATTATACTTTACAAAAATAATCACCTGATTCGCGACGAATTTCTCGCGACACTTTATTGTCGCGAGAAGTACATAAAACAAAATCAGACGAATAAAAATCAGACACGTCGTCGCGAAAATAAATATTGACGCGAGAAATGAATAGTGTCGCGACAACGTGTCGAATTATCATTGGTGTGATTAAAATATGTGTACTTTCGCGACGAAAAAAATGTCGCGAGAAATCTGTCGCGAATTAGGTGATTATTTTTGTAAAGTGTAAGTGATATGTGATTATTTTGATAATTTGCTCTTTTTTTTTTCTTTCAGAAAACAATAAATCCGATATTATATAATCAAATGCTGAAAGAAAACAATAAATCCGATATTATATAATCAAATGCTAATAAAATATATGAGAAAAACCATTTACGAATATCAACTATTTTAAAACTTAGGGATGAAATTCATAATTTTAAATAAACTATAATGACAATTTATGTAATTAACTCTAAATTTATTTAAACATAGACCTTTATTTGGTAGGTTTTATTTGTCAAGAAAAAGAAAAGAAGAAAACCCAGAGCAAAACAGAGCATTTTAAAATACCTTGAAAAACACCATTAAACCGCCGCCATTAAAGCACAATTGGAGCTCAAACCAACCATTCTTTTTCCCTTCCAATCCCTAAATTACTAACTAAAACATTAATTAATCATGTTACAAAGCAGATCATTTAATCGGAAAACCAAACAAGGCAAAGTTGTTAAGGTAAATTTCACCTTTTTTTACCCCTAATTTTGTAAACCCTAGTTTTACTGTTTATGAAAGAAATTAAGTTAATTTATGCACACAGGTGGTTAGAGAACATTACCTTAGAGATGATATTTACTGTGGAGCTTCTTTTTGTCAAAAAGATTGCGATACGAAAACCGCCCGTTTTGTTTCCCCCGGTTCGACTATCCTTGTTGTTGATACTAATGTTGTTCTTAATCAGGTTTAATAAAGTTTCATTTTTTTCCTTAATGAAGTCTGTTTCTGTATAATTAAGTAGCTTACGTACGCGTGGTATACATTTTAGATCGATTTGCTCGAGAATACAGCGATTGACGATGTTGTGGTGCTGTCTGTGGTGTTGGATGAGGTTAAGAATAAGAATCTTGGAGTTTATAACAGACTCAGGGCTTTATGTAGCAATACTTCAAGACGGTTTTTTGTGTTTTCTAATGAACATCATAAGTAAGGTTTTTTATTTTTGTAAGATTGCTCGTTATTATTTAAACTTGGATGGTAGAGGGTGTGATTTGATATTAATGATGTTGCGTTTTTAAATATGTGAAGGGAGACATATGTAAAGGCTATGACAGGCGAGAGTCCAAATGATCGAAACGACAGAGGTTTGATGTCTGATTATCTCTTAATGTTTTATATCGTATTATAGAATCTACCTTCAAGTCCTCGGATTTATGTTACTTACGGGTAGATATTAGGTATTAATGTTTTGACACTGAGGCACCAAGTGTAATGCTTTTTCAGCAATTAGGGTGGCAGCACAATGGTACCAAAACCATCTTGGCGGTTCCACGAAAATCTTATTGATCACAAACGATAGGGAAAATAAAAGAAAGGCCACTGAAGAGGGAATTTCAGCAGAAACAGTACGACATAACCAAGTAATTATATAAAACTGGATCATATCAATCTTTCTTGTCCTCGTGTATTCATTACTCTTTATTTTTTTCAGTCGAATCATATGTGAAATCACTTGGTCAACCAGCCCTTCTTGATCTGCTTGTGCAACCTCACTCTGCCGAGGATATGGAAATTGAAGATTTAAGGCCGTCAAAGAAAAAAGTTATATATTGTGAGGTATTAATGCCAAAAGTTTTCGTGTCTATGATTGTGAGGTTAATGGTTGTATATGATTTAATCACTTGTTTGTATTTAATTCAGCATAAGCCCATGTCAGAAATTACATCTGGGATGCGTTGTGGAATATACCATCAAGGAAAACTTCGTGTTAATCGTTACAATCCATTTGAAGCATATGTTGGAAGTGAGAGTATTGGCGATGAAATCATAATATACGGACGTGAAAACATGAATAGAGCTTTTGATGGAGATATAGTTGCTGTTGAACTTTTACCTCAAGATCAATGGCATAATGAAAAATCTCTTCACATGGCTGAGGAAGGTATTTCATCAGAATAATGTTTCAAAATATCGTTATTTTCTCGTTCATTTTTTCATTTCCAATTGTGTTTCAGATGACGAAGAAGATGAAGGTGTCCACCTAGCACCAAGCAGTGCTGATGATGCACCGAGAATTGCAAATTCAGCACAAGGATCTTCTGATAACGCGAACGCTGCTCCTTCTCGTCCTTCTGGGCGTGTTATTGGCATTATAAAGCGGAACTGGCACGCGTAAGTTCATTTTCAGCTTTAAGTAATTGGAGGACCTATTTTTATTGTCTTCTTAGTGGTTGATTCGGTTTTTACTTGACGTCATGTTACACAGTTATTGTGGATCTTTGGAGCCAATGCCTATGCCAGCAGGTAATGCTGGTATTGCACACGCTCTATTTGTCTCCAAGGATCGAAGGTTTCCTAAGATACGAATTCAAACTCGCCAGCTCGGCAATCTTCTTGATAAAAGAATTATTGTTGCGGTTGATACTTGGGATTGCCAATCCCGGTTCCCTTCTGGTCATTATGTTCGCACAATAGGAGATATCGGAGACCGTGAAACTGAGACAGAGGTATTGTATTTTTAATCTTGGCACTCGTGTATTCTATTGTTTTTTCTCAGTTTTTTAATTTTGACAACTTTATGAAAATGATGCAGGTTGTGTTGATAGAGAATGATATAGATGCAAGACCATTTACCTCTCAAGTTTTGTCATGCCTACCACCGTTACCTTGGTCGGTGTCTCCGGAAGATTTGTCGAATCCCATCAGACAGGACTTGCGTCATTTACGCATATTTAGTGTCGACCCTCCTGGTAAAAGATCATAAACTTCTCACTAATTCGTCGTGTAAATCGAGCTATAACTATTTAGACTTGCATATAAATTAAGATTTTTATTCCTGCAGGATGCAAGGACATTGATGATGCATTACATTGTGCTTCACTTCCGAATGGGAACTTTGAAGTTGGAGTCCGTATCCTTTAAACATTCTAATTTCTTTTTATTTTTCAGTTACTGATATTTTAGTGAGTTTGTATGGTATCCTTTACTATATCCTGATAAGATATTGCTGATGTGACAAATTTTGTGCACCCGGGAACACCCCTTGATAATGAAGCTACACAAAGAGGAACTTCCACCTACCTTGTTGAACGCCGTATTGACATGCTTCCCAAACCTCTTACAGAAGGTATTTCTAAGCACGTGTAAACTTTGCAAGATCATATTGATTCAAGAGTTCTTGATTCGCTTACTGAATTTATTATGCAGATATATGTTCTCTTCGAGCTGATGTGGAGAGGCTTGCGTTTTCTGTTATTTGGGTATACTTTTGTAATATAATGTTTCAGTTATCTTTTTACAGCTGGATCAGAACATATTAGCTTTAATAAATTGATTTGATTTTCAGGAAATGACTCCCGAGGCACATGTTATTTCTACGAGATATACAAAGAGTGTCATCAAGTCGTGTGCCGCTTTGTCTTACGTAGAAGCTCAAGCAAGGATGGATGATAGGTGTGTGACAAACTGAATAGTTTATCTGCCTTAATCATCCTCACCTGCTATTTCTCTTTTCTATTTTTATTGGTTTATTACCCTTTTTTTGAGTCACATAGAGGTAGTATGTTAATTTCGTTAGCAGCACATCAGGCAACAGCTATGTTGCTATATTTTCCTTTCCAACTCATGATGTCAAATTTTGTAACTTTCAGCCGGCTGATGGATCCAGTAACTGTGGATTTGCGAAACATGAATACTTTAGCTAAGGTATGTAATTCGTGCTATCGTACATAATTCAATGTGCTAAGAATGACATTTAAATGCTTAAACACACTACTCTTAATGTATCTGGCATGCAGATAATGAGGCAAAGACGTATCGAAAGAGGGGCCATAACTCTTGCTTCTGCGGAAGTCAAATTCCAAGTTGACACCGAGACTCACGACCCTCTTGACATTGGTAAAACATAAATGCAATATTTTTACATGTAATCCTTGTCAAGTGTTTCTCTGCAATTGTTTTTGCTCGTTTATATTAATTCTGTTATAATACTCTCCGCAGGCATGTATCAAATTCGAGAAGCGAATCAAATGGTTGAAGAGTTTATGCTTGCTGCTAACGTTTCCGTTGCAGACCAAATCCTTAAAAACTTCCCTTCTTGTTCACTATTGAGGTAAGTTGCTGGTTAATATGTCAGTGCTTTGCATCTAGTTAAACATAATAATAGTTATATATAAAAACTATTTACAGGCGGCATCCTAGTCCAACCAAAGAGATGCTTGAACCTTTGTTACGTACTGCTGCTTCTGTTGGCCTTGATTTAGACGTGTCATCATCCAAAGCACTTGCTGATTCACTTGATCGGGCTGTGGTTAGTTCTCTAGCAAACAAGTCTATTTGCCAATCATTTTAAAAGTTTGTGTACAGTTAATTAGTTTTTTCTCGTATAAAATATGTTTCAGGGTGAGGATCCGTACTTCAATAAGTTGATCCGTATTCTAGCAACCAGATGTATGACACAGGTCGGTACAATTTATTGGTTCATATATAAATTCTTGAAATTTATAATTCTAAATTATTTTCCACGTCAGGCTGTTTACTTCTGTAGTGGGGATCTTAGCCCTCCCGAGTTCCACCATTATGGGCTTGCATCACCTTTATACACACATTTCACCTCACCAATTAGACGATATGCAGGTAACTCATAGTCTTGATCATCTGTTATGTATGAAAAATACGATTTACTTGATCGAAGTTTGTTTCTTATAAAAATATTGTTTTCTTGCAGATGTGATAGTGCACAGGTTGCTGGCCGCGTCTTTAGGAATTTACAAGCTGCCAACCATATTCCAAGACAGACCACAACTTACCAGCATTGCCGACAGTAAGAGTACCAAAAATGAATTATGCATAAAAAACTTTGTTTTTTTCATTATATTAACTTAAATCGATGAATGTTTTATTTAGATCTAAATTATCGGCATAGGAACGCTCAGATGGCAAGTCGCTCCTCTATAGAGCTCCATACTATAATATTTTTCAGAAAAAGGTATTTAACGGTCATTAGTGATTCATTATAATCATCTCAACATCATCATTGATCGTGTGTTTATTCTTTATGGTTTCGCAGGCCTACTGACACTGAAGCCAGAATTGTAAAGATAAGAGCAAATGGATTTATTGTTTTCGTGCCTAAGTATGGTATTGAAGGGCCAGTCTATTTGACAATGAGAGGTGCGAAAGGAGGGGGAGAATGGGTGGTGGACGAGCAGCATCAGAAGATCAAAAAGATCGATGGGTCAATTTCTTATGGTGTTCTTCAAACTGTAAAGATCCACATGGAGGTTGTCGAACCTCAACCCAACCGTCCTAAGCTTCAACTCACTCTTAATTAAAAAAAGTAAGACTCCAAACTGATATTGTTTTATTAATTTTTCTAGCTCCTGTTATTTGTATGAGAAAATTTGCATACCAATACGGGATGTGTAGTAGATGTGAATGGATAAAAAACGATTGTGGATTTTGTTCTTTTTGAATACATCTTTGACTGTTCATTTTCTTGTAGTTCGTTAAACTTAACTACTAAACTACTTTATAGCTGTAAATATTCGCCAGTAACCAACGTTCACCATTTAACAAAATATCACCAAAGAAACATAAAATTAAATGAACTAGGGATTGCTATTAATCTATCATATTTATTAGTTAGCGAAAGAGGGTATATATAGAACATTCGTACGTTACTGCAGATATGATTTAAATTCTACATTTTTCTAAATCCGGGACGAGTAATAAGGCCCAAATTACAACCGTAGGGAGCGGGACAAGTAATTAACCTTCAAGCAACTTGTGATTGGAATTGTTCAACTACTCTACTATGTTGGTTAATCATTCGATTTAAGCACCCATTGTCAAACATGTCCATCTTAAATTATGATGGAAATATCATTGGAAAAACATTTCCGTGCAGATTTTGAACAAACACAAGATTCAAAAGTGTACGTTAAAATGAGTGCAACTTTCATCCGATAAAAAACAAAGTCTCTAAGCTAGAGATAGAGAACGATGACCTCAGTCTCGCAAGATACTTCACGATTCTTTGGTTCAGTGATTTAATTTTGTAAAATCGGTTTTTCTTGGGCTTTCAGTTACAGTTGGTCAATGTTTCCCTCTTCTAGGAAAGGTTAGTTTGTCAAGTTGGTTGAATAACCGAGTCGTTTTTTAATAATAATATATAGTTCTTTTGTCACTATACTCCCCACATGCTTTGTATACACTCACATTCCATCAGCTCCTCAAAAAATCTTCCCACTTCTAATAAGAGTCTCTTTTCGACTCCTAATACCAGATGACTGACCAATGACTCATGAGGCATCCCCGTTCGAGTCAAATTCAGTTGCTGTCGTAGCATCTCTTGCTTTCAGTTTTATTGTATGTCTCGTGATGGTAGTGCGCTGTGCATGGCCTGCCTACAGAGGTAGCAGGTCACTCGTCCAGCTATCTGCAGATAGAGAAAGCAAAGAGGTGATAATTGAGGTCCTTCCTAAATTCACTTATAATTCGGCTATGGAAGATAAGGGATGCGGAAATTTATCTTCCAGCGATTGTGCAATCTGTTTGGCAGAGTATGCTGATGGAGATGAGATTACTGTACTGCCGATGTGTGGACATGGATTTCATGTTGGATGTATTGAAGATGGCTGACTTCTAATTCCTCGTGTCCGTCGTGTAGACAGGTTCATATAGGTCACCTCGTCCTGCAAAGGTAGACATCACATATTGTTTTTCTTTGTTTTCGTTGTCGTGATCTGAATAGATAAAAAAGACGGTTGTACATGGGTGTCTCTAAATGGATGATCCTCTATGTACTACATACAGTTGATGCTGTATCGAATGTATAACTTATATGTGGTGTATGATCGCTTTTGACTTGAATCTTCTGTTAGATGTATAATCGAGTAAAGTTGAGAGACTTCCAAGCTTGAGTTCATTTCCACCTTAAAACTTAAACCCCGAATTTCGACTCGATTTTGATTAAGCTTAATTTTTTCAAGCTCGAGCTTGATTAAGCTTTAATTTTCTCAAGCTCGAGCTTGATTAGTTAGGTGATACTTTCGAGCTAGGCTTGACTAGACTCGATTGTCTGTATTAAAAAAATGAACTGGCATTAATTAACTCGATATTTGTATAGTTTTTGAGGTGTGAGTTGGCTTCACTCAGTGACACCCCTGTATACATACACATACTCAAGACTTCCCAGGCAAATTTGCGTACCAATAGACTCCACTAAAAAGGTTTTGCAGCTGTCCGTCTCTTACTTTACGTATTAAACTTCGTTCATGGAACAACCATTGGGCACTCAAACACGCTGCCGTGTGTGAAACATTTGTTATTGTATGTACTATGTAGTTAACAAAAATCATTGTGCGGCTATATTCTTTACTTAACAATATGACATTATCGTTACAAAATTTATAGAATTACAATAAATCAATTATAAAGAATAGGCTTCAAATACATATGATACAATTTCTTGATACTTGTTTTTCAACATAATATAATACATAAAAATCTAGACGAATCAAAAGCATATGGACTATATGCTTGGATAAATTTTTTTTAACGTACTGTTGTCTGCGACAACCCTCGTTTGGCCAGCCAATATGCAATGTGCATAGCTAGATAACCATGTAGGTTTTCGCCTGGAAGCGAGCTGCTGCTTAATGTATCCTAAACCAATGATCAAGTCAAAATCCACATGAAGACTGTTGACCATCCAGTAAGTGCCAATGCCGCAGCCAAGTAACCCCACATCGTAAGCACTGAACATTCCTCTTGTCCAACATTAAACAACTGTGTCATCGTACCTGCATATACATTATCAGTAAGCATTAGTTTTAAGACTATTTGATCCTCTGCGTATTTAAATTCCATAATATAACAAGAAGATATTGCTTACTGATATTCATGGCAGGGGGAACGGTGTACTGAATCAATAGCACAAAACTAAAGAGGGGATCTGAGGGTAGTAATCCCAGACTAGCAACTGTTTTGATCACTAGGATTCCGACCATTGGAAGAATCACGTATCGCACACAAATCAATGTGATTATGATAATTGGTCTGATACTTGCCCTCCTCAAACCTGTATCAAAAGTTGTTTGCTGATCAAATTACGAAAATGGTCCAATATAGTTCATTCTTGTTATCTTGTTTTTAACATACAAACGATGATCAGTTTGATCTGATAAACCAAATACGATGATTTAAGAAGTAAACATATATATTTACTAGTATAATTTTTTACCTTGAATTAGGTTTCCTCCCAGAATAAGAGTGATACAAGGTATGGTTCCGTCCCTAGATAACAAGGTGAAAAGATGTTTGATGACATTGATTACTACATTGAACATACACAACATTTTTTAAACCTCGTTGCTCAATTTAAATAGGCAAACTTACCCAAGTAGCGTGACAGAATCTTGGATCACTCGTAAAGGAGCATCATCTCCAATCACTAGGTTTTTCAGCCATGGGGTTGCCCCAAAGACCAATCCACCAATCTAATGACAGATAAGGCTAGTTCAGTATATGTTGCAATATATGTCCATAAGAAGTAGATATCATGATATAACCGATTTACAAAACTTACGGAACCAAGGGTTGGAGGAGCCAACAATTCCTCCATTACTTTGTGCAAAATATCAACTAATTTACTTGAAAAAGATCCATTTTGTTTCTCATCCTTGCTCACCAATACACTCTGCAAAAATCCGTACATGATAAGTTCAATATATTCTTGGTTGAACTTTACATAAAACTTGCGTGCATTCGAGTTTTCTATGCAAAAATAGTTCAAAAAATGGGGATTCTTACGGGTGGAATTTGTGTGTCATCATCATTAGTCGAGTAGGATAGAGGGACAACCACATCAATGTATTCCTGGCTTTGATCTCCATTCAGAAGACGAGTTTTTTCGTTGGCATCCGAATCTTTGTTGGGTTCTCGTAGTGAATCCTCCACTTCTCTCATTGCGGTGTACCTTAAACTCGAGCTTTTGATTATCTGGTAAGTATATGTCCAAATGTAGAAACTGCCCAACTGCACATAGCCATGAATTAGATTCCAATCATGGTGAGAAACAAAACAAAACAAATACAACTGTTCTTAATGCTAATATAGGAACATTAATGATAAGAAGTCAACTCACCGCCATGGAGAACGATGCATAAGAGAGTCCCTTGGACTTACAGACACTATGTTCCCCAAAAGGGCTGCCACCCTCGGTGCAGATTGCCGGGACAATTATCAAAAGAATATTTCCAAGATTTCCTAACATCAAACATCAAGTGTGGTTCTGAGAAAACTACAACCAAAATCAAAAGAACAAATAACAATCAGAATGAATGTGTGGGAATTGGTGGATCATCTTTGGTGTAGTTATAGGAAAATATTTTCAAAATCACATCAAGCGAGTTAGACATGTTTAAATGGTCTAGACTCGTTAATTTAAAAATGTTCCAAAAACCCGTTTACAAGCTCCAAATCATATTCTTTAATATTAGGCATCAAACTGATATATAGGGGAACTGACCCGTGCTATTAACAACACACATCTTACGCGCAGCTGTGGGTTGGACCACTCGCGCTCCATAAATAAAAATATGGAAGCATGAATTGTGGATCAACCTACAACTTCACGAATCATTTCGCGTATATTTATAAGTACCTGAGGAGCACATAGCTATAAGTAATCCCTCCATATGTGGCTGTGGTTTGATAAGTTTTGTTGCTATCCATCCCAATGTTCCTCCACAAAGAAATGTTATTCCAATATTAATTGGCATAAACCACCTACAAGATTTTGCACCCCATCTTATATAAACAATCACAAACATTTAAACATATATACACATGCATGCAAATATGCAGAATGAAATATCATCTAATTACCATGATATAATGTCTTCAAGGGTGACTGTCTTTGCAAGACTAGCGAAAATAAGCGATGGAGTAAACGCCATAAACACAATCTGCAATAAATATATCCGTTTAACACCTTTCGAGTTAAGCTAAAATTTATTCTCATGTATGTCAAGTAAGTTATACCTTATTAAGTGACTTTCGGGTGTCACTAGAGAGAATATTGAAGTAATCGGTAGCCATGACGGCTCCTATTGAACTCACTAACAACACCTCCAAAATCGGCATTGATGCCACTTCAAACAACGACCAAAACCCCATTTTCCGGAAACTCTAAAATCCCCGGTGTCGATTTTTTCTTAAATATTCGTCTCCAAAACAACTTAATCTTTCACTTTTTCGCCTTTTCTCTGTCTCTAACTTTTTTTTTTTGTTTATATATATACAAGTTACAAAAGCAAAATCAAATTCAAATTCATACAAATTTCTATATGAATTATTAATTATCAAATAGTGAGCAGATATTTAAAAACACATTGAATAGAGACTGGAAAATGACAAATTATCATAACCAAGTTGGTTTTGTATTCTATATATTTAAAACATTAGAAATCGGATAATAGTAGACTTTGGAAGCCACCTTAGTTGTATGGACTAAATTTACACTTCTGTTTTCCATGAAATTGGGTTAAATTAACGTCATAGCCAGCTATTACATACCTTAATTTTATCCAATTTTTTTTAGTTTTGTACACTTATACATAGGATAATGATCCGTGTTGTTAGTTGCATGTAGATTGTAATGCGATAAAGAGTCGAATGATTTTTATGCCAAACTAGTATTTTAGATTATCACGAAATTTCAATAATTTTTTGGTTAACAATATTATACTTGTATATTTGATGTGAATGTATTTTTTTATTTGATAATGTTACCTTAAACAATTTTGTTTTATCTTTACTAAAAGTACAATGGTAAAGTTATCAAATGATAATCCTTGTGTACACGTTTTTTCCAATTATTTGACTATAAAAACAAGAATTGATACATAAACCTAAAATATTAACGTAAAAATAAGCATAAAATACAAAAATTATTCTATTCACCAAAATATATTGCACTGCACAAATCTTTCTATATAATTATCGACATGGAAATATCTTGTAATTCCGTGGAGCTAGTGTTGAATCAAACAAAAAACAATTATCATGACATAGGTTTGTTTTAGGAAATGTGAGACATACGAATGGCCAATTAGTATGAGGTTGGATTGTTGGCAAGTTACAAATTGGTTAAGGTAGACTGACTAGACTCACTAACTTTTGACAGGTTAAGGACCCACCAAATAGAAATTGAGGTTTGGGAGTTTTGTGTTTCGTTACATCAAGATTTTGTTAAGCTTGTTTTAATTTAATGGGTTTAATTCTTGGGTCATAATTTTTTCGGATCCAGTCCTTAATGCACATGTTTGGTTACATGCTTGGTCCCTTCTACTAACTTTCGTTAACTTTTATCGTTAAGTCAAGACACATGTTTCTCACGTGACTGACATTATAGTCTTTTTAAACTAAAAGAACTGCTTATGTTATTTAACAATAAAGAGAAAAAAAACACACACATATACATACATCACCTACACACCCCAAATTCAATCAAATTTACAACTCACTCCAAACCACCGCCACCCTCCTTAACCACCGCCACCACAAACCACCGCCACCCTCCCTAACAATTGTGCATACCTAATCTAGCAATCCGCCTAACTAAAAAAATAAGATCTAACTAACTAACTTTCATTTCCGTACCTAATTAATGACTTCACCTTTAACATATTTCTATTATTATTATTATTATTATTAGTATAAAGGTACATTAAAGAATAAAAGTGATGTTCGATTTTCAATTTATCTATCAAAACACGAATTTATGATGTTTTATAGATTTGAGCTCGATTCGTTTAAGTAAAATGTTTATTAATTTATTTTATTTTTGCATAAATTTTTTGTTTAAATAGGCTTTGAAAACTATAGATATAATCATATAATCATATATAGACTTAATTTGATTTATATAATAAAAAGAAGTTTAAACTCGTTTACGTTCGAGAGCTTTTGGTACAAAGCCCGGGCTCGATATCATTAATTAAATGAGCCTAATCTTATGCCGAAACTCGACTAGAGCTTGTTTAATGTTGATTTGGGTTCCAACAACTCACTAATTACTCAGTTCATTTTACCCCTAAAAATTAGAATCTTTATCTTTATTTATAATATACTGTAGTAATTATGGAAATTACTATATAACACATGTTTTACTTATTGGCCTATTGGGCATTTGATGAATTAGACTAAATATAAGATTGGAGGTTGAAACTAAAATTGTTTTTAGTGTATTTTGTTTTGGCTTTAGGCATAGATCAAGTACATATATAAGGGAATAATATTGGTGTTTTAAATGAGCGTGAATATGAAATTAAATTAAAATAAGTTCGAGAAACGGATATTTATTTGATTAACAAAATTATGAAAAATTCAATCACCTTGCATATCCTCATCCAGATTTCTACATCCGTCACTGCTTATAGGTTAACTCAAAATTGAATACAATATACGTACTGCAAGTAGCATTAATCATCTAATTTACTAAAAGTTAGTCTCACCATTTACAGTTTTCTCAAAGTAGAGATCAACCCGGTTTACTCATGTTTGTCTATGCTAATCAACTGATCAAATCATATGAAATTAGAACACTACTATAATTAAATTTAATCATGGCATTTTTATGGTTATAAGAGATTGAAGAAAATTGGAACATGAAATCAGATGGGACCGAGCTTAGATGATTGAAGAAAGTAGGTTGTCGTCGCGATATTGAATACATGAGAGACAACAAACGCGCAATGTGTGTGTAATGATCGAGTGTGGACATGCATGTACGTGAAGATGAGACGTCGTAGAGACGTTTGTGGGGTTTCGATTGTAAGTTATAATTAAATGTTCACCTACACCGAAAAATGACAAACATGTACGCTCTATTTATACATATGCCTACTTGCATAGAGACAAAGACGTGAACCTCATTCTTTTTAAAAATGAAAATTCAAACAAAAAGACGTGAAGTAGTTATTTTTTACTTTCAAATATCATTTTTGTTTGTTAATTTTGATAAACAAATACTTAACACAAATGAATAATTTATATTTGGTTTATATTTATTTGAATAAATATGGCATGAGCATGAGATCTTTATGTGACTAATGGAAATATGAAGGAAAAAAATAGACAGTATTAATAGATTTATGTCGAATGTATGTGTCACATTCTGACTTTGTTAAATGGTTCGAAATGTAAGATAATGAATCACATTCAAGTTTCAAATAAACGACTCCAAATGAGACATTATGAAAATATATTTAATAAAGAAAATCGATCATCAAAGACATACGACCATATTGTTTGTAAAACATGACAATATCTAGAAAACATAGTAGTAGTAAATAAAAAATAAAAATAGTTTAATAATAAGGTTTTCTTAGCTTACACTGTTAATAATTCTTTGTAGGGATGACAATCGATATCTGATTCATTGGATATTTATCCGATTCGATCTATTTGTGGTGAATATAGATATGGATAAATGAATATGGATATTGAAAATTTTTAATGGATCAGATATGGATTATAATTTTTCATCCATTGATAACCCGTTTACCACAAGAAATAACTATATATATATACATATAATTATTAACAAGGACTTTAACTAACTTATATTAAGTTTGAAATGAATACTAAACTACAAATTAGCTAAGAAAACTATAAATATTAACATAGTTATCGTATAATTCATCTTAATTACAATATATAGTTTAATAATCCGTACTTAGTTAGCTTTTATAAACATTTTTATCAAAATAATCACTTAAATATGGAACAAACATCAAATTATAATAAATGAGTTTCATTTATTGTATATATTTGCATATATGTGATAAACTATATATTTTGACCCTATTTTGAAGTTGATATTTTTCGAAAAAAAAATTATGATATCCAATGAATATTCATTTACCCACTTAATACAATGGATATGGATATCGATGGATGAAACATTTTTAAATAGATATGAATACGGATGATGAAAGTATAAATGGATATGGATATGGATATGTCTCCACCCGATCCATATCCAATATATTGTCATCCCTAGTTATTTGGTTTGTTTTATTAGCTTTTTTATTACTGTGATGATAGTTCGATATAGCTCAACGAGCCATTGCGTTACCACATATCAATAAGCTAATGAAGTTCTATTAGTTTAAATAAAATTTTACTATTTTCAACAAATATAATTTTTTTCAAATAAAAGCTTAAAATAATAGAAAACAAAATAACTGAAAATAAAAGAGAAAAATGTATAACTGAAACACAAACTTATAAGTTATTATTACTTCTATATAAAGATTTTTATTTTTTTCATTTCAAGAGTTTATTTTGAAGAAAAAAACATCTTGACCCTTCGTTTTTATGGATCAGTTTAAGTGATCAAATATTTAGAATTAATATCTATACTTCTTTATAATATATACGAGGCGTGCCGACCCGTGCGTTGCACCGGGATTGAGTCATTGGTGAGTCTATGGGCAAAATTGGATTGTTAAGCTACTCCATTCCATTTGAGCATTGTATCAAACAACCGATGCACATAATATTCATTCTACTCAATCAGAGCTAATTTATTTTCATAAAAGTCAACTAAAAATAAATTCAATCACACAAATAAAAACTCGATTACTTCTTCGATTCCTTATTCAAAGCGCTACCAACATTTTCTTCTAAATCTAAACAATTCTAACTACAAATCGAAGCTTGAACTTAAAAATCTTCCAATTATCCTATTAATCAATCAAATAAACAGCATTATTTCAATCACAAAAGAACTCAATTACTTCTTTGATCCTTAATTCGACACTCTACCTTCCTTCTCGTCTAAATCTAAGTACAAAATGAAGCTTCAAAGTAAAATTATAATCAAATAAAAAGCAATGTCTCAATCAGAGCTAATATAATTTCATCAACGTCAACTAAAATAAAGCTGATAACTTCAATCACACATAAAAATAAAAACTCAGATCACTTCTTCGATCCATAATTCAACACGCTACCGTCATTTTGCAATACATCTAAGCAAATCAAACACGATATCGAAGCTTAAACCTGAAAATTCTTCTGATTATACAAACACAATAAAAAAAAAACTCTATTACTTCTTCAATCCCTAATTCAACGCGCTACCGTCATTTTCTTATAAATCTAAACAATTCTAACTCCAAATAGTATCCTAAACTTAAAAATGCTTCTGATTATACAAATTAACACACTACATTTAAAATTTCATCTAAATCTAAACATATCTATTTATAAATATATAAATCATAGCTTATAAACCTTAAAAAACACTTCGAAATATAATATTAATTAATCAAAATAAACCTGATTCTTCGTGGAGAAGATTGAAGCAGACGATGAACAATCAAAATCATCAAGCAATCGATTCATTCTCATTCGCAACGCATCAACTTCTTCACTATTTGAAAACGATTCAATCACTAAATAGCCTGTTAAAAAAATCATAAACAATTAATTAATTGAATGAATTAGGATTTGTAGATGATGAAATTGATTATACCTTGTGAATTGAAGAATTGAAACTGATCGGAAGTCAGAGTTCCGGTGATTGTCATCGTTGATTTGATTTGGAGATATATTTTGTGTGATGGTTTAATAAGTTTGAATTATTCTCTATTTAATTTTGGGAGGAGATGAGCAGCCACATTCATGAAGGCTTCACAAATCCCCTTTTCATTGAAGATACTATTGAAAGCTGCTTGTTGTTATGGAATGCGAAGTGGTGGTTATGGTTGTTTAATGGGTGGTTAAGTAACACAATAAATATATGGGGTAATTAATACTCAAACTCAAAAATGGACTCAAGCTTAATATAGATAAAGATATATATATATATATATATATATATATATATATATATATATATATATATATATATATATATATATATGTCTTTCACTTTTAATAACTTTACGTTAAATAATTTTTTCAATCTTTTTCTTTTTTTAGTTTTAATAAGTTAATCGAATGATTTTAGTATATGAGTTTTGTAACTCACTAAAATTAATTAAACTATTTAAATATTATTTAATATTTAATTTAATAACTTTAATATTAAAATTGAATAATTAAATTCTTAGAGAAATAGCTATATGATTGGTTTAAAACAAACATTTTTTATATTTTAATTGAGTAAAATAGCCTAAATATAAATAAAATAGTATCATTTTTCATAATCATGGAAATTTATTGTTTAATAAATTAAATGAACGGTTTTAAAATAAATAATAAAAAAATAATTAGTGTTTCAAGATAAATGATGTAAATTGGTAAATACTAATATTTTATTATATAATAATAATAACAATAATTATTATTATTGTTAATACATAGTTATACTATAAAGATTTTTAAACATTTGATTTAAATTTTTTCTTATAAATAAAGTTTTGATTCTACTCAACCACCAATATGATATAAAAGTAAAATTACATAATAGAATAAACTAAAAGATACATAATAAATATATTTCCGTTAATAGCTTTTTTGAATAAAAAGAATATAATGATATAAAGAATCAATAAAACAAAATAATAAAAAAAACTATGTACAAACAACTTTTATGGGTTGTGGTTAAAAAAATCAAAACGTGTATTATTTACGTATACAATATCAGTAATAGTCCTCTAGGTATCACTTCCGAAATTTAAGAAAATACAACGTTTTTATACGTGTCCGACTTTTATACTATTAATCATGTTTTCTAATAAATATTAATATTTAATAATAAATAATACATAGTATAATTTATCATAACTAATAAGAAAGAAAAAGAAAATTATTTGTCATAGTACATTATGATGAGTGATTTAGTTAAACGGTTTTAAAAAATAGAGTGATATTAATATATGTTTATTTAATTAAGTGAGTGGATTTTTTAAAATATTATGATAATCCATGAATGTATTAACCCTATTAATAATGTATTGTTTAAGTATAAAAACTAAAAAGTCGTCTTTTGATCATAAATTACTTTTCGTATTAAAATTTTCGTATTGCCCCAAAACTATATACACCGTGGTCATCGGTGGTTCGATGTTCCACCGATTAAACCAGTATTGTAATATGTCCAATATGTGGTTTACAATTATGATTGGAAACATGACAACTTTTAATATAAAGCAAAACCAAATAAATAGGATGTTGAAGTTTAGAAAGTCACTAATCATCTACATTTTCTTAGAACATACATATATTTAAATCTGCAGAAATTTAATGTAATTAATTCCTTTACACATAGTAATGTCTCTAAGGTTTACATGACCTAGATAAGTTACCTAAATGTTGCAACAATAGCTTAACGTGCTCGAGTACTTGCTATAGTTGAATCGAACACTGTAATATTAAACATTTGACCATATCGACCAAGTAGAGAGCCTTTCCTGACTGATTTATCAGTAGCAATACATATTTTTGCAACAAAAATATTAATGATTAAGATCATTTGGAGGTGTTCAATGACAAATCTCTACTGCTCCATTTACAGTAATCGATCGACCCATCATCTGCGTCCCTCCTGCTTGAACTTCCCTCTGTACATTTTCTCTTGGAACGTGATTTACTTGTCTCTTCTTTTTCATCAACAAATGAAATGAACGTTTGAAGGCGTCCTGATTGGACGCTCCTCCCGGTTGACTCAGCAAGGGCTGGATAGTTTTTGCAAAACTGACGGAAGATTAGCGCAAAGTATATGATGAGAGCAATGAAACAAGCTAATCCACATATCAAAAAGAGGCCTTGAAAGCTTGTTAATTCTAGCTGGTCTACTTCAAATTGTGTCCCTTGAGAACTGCATGCACTTCTCATTAACCATTTGTCGTGGATCCTTTGTAGCTCACCGTTTTCTGATAGTTTAAGAATAGCTGTTGACATATCGGCTGCTAAAGGAGAATCCCGGGGGAAGGCCTGTAAAAAGCAAGAGTGGTAAGCGTTAACTTGAAACCTATGTATTTGACTACAAAAGTGAAATATAGCAAAAAAGATAACGGAGTTGCAACTTTCTAACCCATTGTATTTGGTTATTCGTTGTAAACAAATCAACATTCTTGCAAAAATGCAAAAAACACTACACATTGCAAGAGCGGTTGGTTTTTAACAAAACTAATGCATAGTCTTTTACTTTTATCATTTCTGCAAGAACGGCTTTTTGAAAGTTAATTACTTGAAAGTAATGTATCAATGAAAACTTTGTACTTACAAATCCCCATCCATTTTTGGTAAACTCTTGACCAATAATGCTGAAATCACAACGGGATGACAGAAAAAGTTCAATGTATGCACGTTCATCGACCACAGCGGCCACACCACCGTTGTGGGGTCCATCTTTTAACGCTTTTTCATAGTCTTCAGGTAATGAAAGAGGAATTAATCGAGATTCATGAATACCAAGTTCGGCCACAAGATAGTTACGGACAAACGAGTTCTCTTGGTAGCCAATGGGATCTTTGGTTGCCAACAAACTATCAATACCTTTAATAGGTGAATAAAGCTTCTGAACTGTCAAGATGGAGGTTAAACTAGCAGTATAGCTCGAGTTTATTATCAGAACCACGAATAACCACAAAAGTAAAACCATACGACCAAGAGTGCTGAGTGTGTTTTCTCCTGCATAAACCATGTTCAAGTTAGCTCATAGAACATATTGTTCCGTTTTGGAAAAGATGCTTCATGTCATAGATAGTCTAAAGAATCTTTCAAAGAACGAGAATGAACACTTACTGTGGGAGGAAAACAAAGTTGAAAAGGTAAACCTGCAAAGCGATGAATGTTACATACTCATGGCGTACTCTTTAAAACACAAATTAGAAGTGGAAATGATACGAACCCATCCCATAATAGGTTCGTATCCATAAGCTAGGTGTAGAACTCACTCCAAAAAGCTAGCTTAAAGGGGGAGGGGACACCTAGACTTATAAACCACCAACCAATCCCATATTTGGCCGATGTGAGATCGTAACAGGAAACAAGGACAAGTCAAATGGGTTTGATAATGTGTCAAAATGGGTAATATTTATTACGGGTGACGTGAAACACTTTTTTTTCCCAAATATTTTATCTTTTAACAAATAATTAGCATGAAAAACTGTGTTAACAATCATACTATTTTGGAACACTATCAACCCGTTTGAATTATTTCCTGCTAAGCTAGAAGTTTTCTTGACCCATTAAAGATAAACAAAAAAAAGATTGACCTATCTATTGGTAAACGGGTCGAAATTTCCACTTCTACTAAAAACACACATACAGAAAGGCACTTACCATAGAACCGTGATAATCTGTTTTTTAGGAGGACCACGAAATTCATCATTTATACGATGTTCTAGAATCCATACAACCGCGCCGACAACTAAGAAAAAGGTTCCAGAAACACACCACATTAATGGAGAGAACGGTCTAAGAAAAGCCCACGTACTAGAGCTTGACCTCCTAACTGGTGCCACCACAACAAGGCCAGATTCGATAAACGGTTGTGAAAAATCTGCTAGTCGTGTCCGATTAGTAGTGATAGCAATGTCTCCCACTGCAGCATCATAATCCTGCATTGGATTTTCTAAGTTTCAAGAAAAGCTACCTAGGATCACGGACGATGCAGGTTGGGTAAAAGGGTCAAATGGGTTTGAGTCAAAACTGGTTAATTTGTGTACCTGAAAAACGAGTAGGGTTGGGTCAACATGAAACACTTTTTGTCCAAAGTTACAAATTTTCTTAAAAACATATTAGTGTGTCAATAATCAATATGATTGAATATTTCAATAATAAGTTTTGAATAAAATGATTTGGGAGGTTATGCACGAAGAACATTTTGCAGTTTGCATGGCACTTTGCACGGCCTTCGACCCGTTCAACCCATTTGACCCGTTTCCGTATTTATAAATGGTCTAAATTTCCATCTCTACTTTTTATTGAATTATTAAAGAAAATAGGAAGAAAAAAAAAATGCTCACGCCAGCGTTTATCAAGCTCACGAGCTTCGTGTTGCTTGGATTCTTCACACCGTCTCCATAGGATTTAAACTTATATGGCACAGCATATGGCAGTAAGTTTATGGCAGATGTAAACACATCAATACAGTATCCTTTAAATGCATCACTATTCTTTGATTGACCCACAAATTCCTGAAAACTAACTCGATTTGGAACACCAATTTCCAACTGTTTTCCATTCTCTGGAAAAACCCATCCTCGAGGTTTTTGAATTGTTTGACCAGGCCAAATCACAGTATGTAATACCTCAGAAGAAGAACTTGACTGCTGAGGTTGTGTCGTGTAGACTGTTTCCGGACGAATAGTTGACAAACCCGAGAAGTTTGACCAATACCCGATTCTCCTAACACCAGTACCAATCACATTAAGAACTTCAAACGCAGGAAAAGCGAGATTTTTATCAGAATCAAACTCAACAACTCCTGTCAATCCTTTCATTTTGACATTTAAAATGTGTTGAAGCAATAAATTTCCTCCATTAAAGATACTTAAAGATTCAAGATTCAAGAGTTCTCCTTTTCGTCCTTTTAACTTAGGATCTTGTGAAAATGAAATGTTTCCACCTTTATCAAAGAAAGCATCAAGCGCTCTAGCAAGCAGCCAAACAGTGTCGTATGCATATAAACAATAAGTACTTAATCCAAATGCCGTTACATTTCGCCAATCGGAAGCAAACTTTCTTGTAAGTTTCGAATCCTTTATGTATGGTTTCAATGTAATAACCCCTTGCATAACATCAATTGTCTTAAAAGGAAGCGGCGAGCTAATATCTATAACCGTGGATAACCAATTTGTAGTGAGCCAAACATAACCACTATTCAACATTCCAAGACTTCTAGCCACTTCAAGAATATCTAATCCCCAATTCGCGTAAGTATGCACAACAAGAACCCTCGACTCCATTAAAGCAACTTGAACCAAAACATCACTTATATCTGTTTTTGTGGCTTGTGGTGCAATAGGGGCTTTATAGGAAATCTTACATCCTCTAATGGCCAATTGATCTCCTAATGAAATGATTCCGTTTCTACCATGATCATCGTCTATGTAAATTGCTATAACTTGTCTCCATTCATAGTACCTGACTATGTCTGATATGGCCGACATTTGGTAAAGATCACTGTGAGAAGTGCGAACAAAAAACGGATATTGAAGTGAAGATAATGTAGGATCAGTGGCTGTGAAAGACAGTAGTGGAACTTGGAGTTCGTTTGCCACATGGGAAATCACGTGAGCTAGGACCGAAGTTTGGGGGCCGATTAAGGCCACAGTGTCTGTCTCCATAACTTGTAATGCTGTTATCAAAAACAAATGAAAGCATACAAGATTATAAATATTTACTTCCAGCTTGAAAATTCGTCAACATTGAGAAACTTCATTACGAAAAGAATAATGTTTAAGAGACTTACCCTCCATCATGCTCATAAAAGCGCTGTAATTGGAATCATGAAGAGAGATATGCAGCTTGGTTCCTTTAAGAATAGACGGATCAGAGTTCACATCATCAATTGCAGCTTGCAAAGCGATTTTTGCAACTTTTCCAATGATGGAATCGAACGTCAAAATGGACGCAATATTTATGACATCTGGCCTTGAAGATATACTGGTATCGTTTATACCTTCAGCGAAACATCGACTGAAATCAATAACCAAAACCAGCAATGCCCAAACTAGATACTTAGCCATTTCTCTTACAAAGGGCTGGTTTCATACACCCTGATACACAAAACCACATAAAATAATTTCAGTTAAAAACTAATATGCAATGCTCAATTAGTTATCCTACAAGCAGGGTTCAATACTCCCTTTGCCCCAAAATTAGTCTTCAAACAATATTCACACAGTTTAAGAAAAGTGAAATTGTTACAATGTGCTATAATAACTATTTTTTTTATTTTTTCAAAGTTTCGTGTTTGGTGGAATTTGGAAACGGACAATAATTTTGGGACGACTAAAAAAGGAAAGTAGAGTATAAGTAAACAGTTAAGGGGGTGCCAGGAAAGCAAAGAGCTTTTAGTCTGGCAGTTTGTGTAGATGTAACTATGTAAGTGTGTGCCTCCTTCGCCGGAGACAAATGTAGATGAGTGTAATAATCTGTTTTTGGATAAAGAGTTTTGGAGTAGCTTATCCAAAAATAATTTACCAATCGTTTTTTCGTTTATCTAATAGTAAAACATGTTGACGTGTTGCTACAACAGATTATATGATTTTGATTATTCCATATCGCGTAATCACTTCAAAACACAATCCCAAACACCCCTTAAAACAAAGAAGACAACTTTTGCCTAAGATAGTTGCTAATACAAATTTTGAACAATTTTTCGACTAACAAAAGTTTACAACTTTCATAGTTTAGAAGTAGACCAACCATCACTAAAGTAACTAAATAATACTCTCAAAATGTGAACAACATAATATTTATCTCTAGATATATTCATATATAGATATACTCCACTTATACATATATGTATCTATATATATACAGAGAGAGAGAGAGAGAGACAGAGAGAGAGAGAGAGAGAGAGAGAGAGAGAGAGAGAGAGATATTACAATGAAGAGCAGACTAAGAACCCATTGAGAGTGACCCAAAGAGGAGTAATTAAGAACAGTTGGGAGAGATTTAATGGATCAGGTGATTTAGCACAACTAGTGTCGCTAAAAATAGTCATCATGTATGGTTTAGAAATTTCTTGATTTTTAGTGATAATGATAATGGTAATAGTCACAGGAACTGTTGAAATGATGTAAGAAAATATGTCCATTTTGTTCTTTTGTTTCTTTCTTTGTTCACATGTGAATTTGTTTAAAGAAATTTCCCACTTTCTGGTGATAATTATCACTGTAAAGTTCTTCAAAACATGTGTGATATAGATACAAGTAGAGTAAGTTGCTACTTTAAAGTCACATGTTTCATCATTTCAAAAGTAACTTTTTTTTTTCAAATAATATCTGATAAACTACTTGGTTTTTGTTTGCCTTTTGATAACTTTTTCTATTACAGATTTTGTTTGTTGTGAACAAAACTTTGATTAAATAATTAAGGGTCTGTTTGTAAGTATCAGACTTGGATTCAGATTCGGACTTGGTTCGTGGTTCGAATGTTTTATAAGTTTATGAAAAGCTCGGACCACGAACCGAGCTCGTGATTTCGTCTCGGACTCGGTCCGTTTAGAAAAATCGTCGACTGAGAACAAGACAAAATCACAGACTCGGTCCGTGATCCGAGTTTTTCATGAACTTATCAAACACTCGGACCACGGACCGAGTCCGAGTCCGTAGTCCGTAGTCCGAGTCCGAGTCTGATGCTTGCAAACAGACACTTGGTATTTAAGCTTGAAACTTGATATAATCATCCGAAATTCTATCTCCGACACATAGTTGTTGTTCCACTTTTTAGTAGTTGTACAATGTAATAATTATATTTTTTTTAAATTGTATAAATTTGGTCTTGAGACAATAATTTTGAAATGAATGGAGTATCCAAATAATAAATTTATCATACATTTTACAAAGATCTTTTATTTAGAATTGTGGATCATAAGATATATTAGTTTGTTTGTTCAGCTAATTTATATATGTAATATGAAAAAATTATAACTATAAAGAAATCGACAGAATATTGTTTGTTTATTTAATTTGTACTCATGCATGACTTTGTGATTAACCACGTAAACGGGACTTTTCAAAAAGTAACTCATTTTGGAATTCTCGCATCCAAATGAGTTTTACTACTTTGTTCTTATGGTATTTACATTATCTATAGCTCCTAAGCATTCGGTTTGATAATGATAATCTTCCCTACGGATCTTGATTTGAATTCTACACTCTAATGGTAGCGGAAATACCAATAGATTAGTGTATATGGTGAAGAAAAACAATAGAAATGAAAGATTGATTATAAATGCTTTACGTATCGATTACAATACGAATAATGATCAATATAATCGATTTCTATGCTTTAAATCTCAATGAGGACTCTAAAATAACGACCACAACCGTCTTAGAATGAGAGCCCTACATTTATGATCTATAAGTTTGCTATTTATAGGCAAACCCAATTAGATGGCTGATGCAGGATACAAAAAAACCTTTACAACTTTATTTAAATACAACTATATTACACCACACTTTAAACAAGCATTTATACAAAATAATTGCAAACACATAAATGTGCCAACAAACTCCCCATTTGCTTTAGATTGTATAAATTGCTTGAACTTTAACTTGATTAAACGCGTTGTCATGAGATCGAAAAATCTTCAACTTTCCATTGAAAGTGATATCTTGACTTTTTCTTCAAGATGTCTTGATTTGTAGGAGTCCGTTTTATTATGACATAATTCCTTCAAATGCTTTAAACAAGATTTTTTCTTGACTTGAACTCTTGATCACCGATTCTTCAACTTTGAGCTCATGGCTTCGTGAAGAATGGCCTTGGATCTTTAACTTCTCGAAGATCTCTAGACTCTTTGAGATTTACCCTTTAAACTTTGTAACCTAGCTACAAAGAACCCTATCACCATTTATTCAATCTTTAACTCTTGAGTTTGAGAGAAATGGACTTTGAACTCTTATCTTGAAAAGATCTTTAAACTCGCCTTAACATTTCCCTTTAAACTTTGTTCAAAGAAAACAAAATGAATTACCCTTTAAACTTTGTTCAAATAAACAGAGTGACATACCCTTTAAACTTTGTTCAAATTAACAAAGTTGCATTAACTAATATCCGGAAATCTAACGGAAAAATAAATTTTTCGAACTTTGATAAAACTCTTATTTCGTCAGCCTACCGACAATATCTGCGACAAATTCAGCGACAAAAGCAACGACACACAAACTAGCGACGCATTTAAACGACTAAACAACGACACCCGAACTAGCGGCACTAAAGAGTTTTGTTGGAGACAGTTTCGTTAGCGACAGTTCATTAGCGATACTAAAGTGTGTCGCCGGACGAACAAATATTTGAGTTTTGAAACTTGAAACTGTAGCTACGGAAAGAATTAGACCATCAAACTTTCCAGAATAATACTAAACATAACCCAATAATAAATTTTACGATAGCACCGTGGGAAATAGGTAGATCTAGAATGAAAAGTCTAATCCAAATAACCAAACACTCCAAATTTTCACCAAATTGATTCAAAAACCTCTATAATGACTACAGAGGTTTCGATACCAATTGATAGTCCCCCTTACGGATCTTGATTTGAATCCTACATTCAAAAGATAGCGGAAATACCAATAGATTGGTGTATATGGTGAAGAACAACAATAGAATGAAAGATTGATATTATAGAATGTTTTACGTATCGATCACAATAGGAATAATGATCAAGACAATCGATTCTGATGCTTTAAACCTCAATGAGGACTCTAAAATAACGACCATATCCGTCTTAGAATGAGAGCCCTACATTTATGATCTCTAAGTTTGCTATTTATAGGCAAACCTTATTGAGATGGCAGTGTCGTAGCGACGCTGTTGTAGGATACAAAAAAACCTTTACAAGTCGATCTAAATACAACTTTTCTATGCTTTAAACCACAATGAGGACTCTAAAATAACGACCCTAACCATCTTAGAATGAGAGCCCTACATTTATGATATCTAAGTGTCCTATTTATGGACAAACCCTATAGAGATGGCGGTGTCGTAGCGACATTGATGGAGGATACAAAAAAACTTCTACAACTTGATCTTAATACAAATTTACTACACGACACTTTAAACAAGCATATATACAAGATAACTGCAAACACATAAATGTAACAACATATATAGCTAGAATTTAAACATTATCATCAAAATCACATCTAGTTTATTGGTTAAAAAACCAATAGTGTTTGTCTTTATAAATGTAGGTAGTGGGTTTAATTCTTATGAATGATATTTCTTTTTTCACTTTTAAACCAATCTACTTTCTATATTTCTCATTCTTACTTCATATAAATTTATAATGATAAATCTTGTAATTACTTATATATAAACAAAATATAATATACGACTTTTATTATTTAAAATTTCTTAAAGATCATTTTAAAAAAGCCAAGATCCAACTCAATATACACATAATTTTGTCCCCTTTAAAAAATATTAAACCGCATACAGAATATTCTTTTATTGGTTGCTACCATTTTTGTCCGTTCAAATATTTTCGTAAATACTTTGGCTATTTCTACCAATTCCAAAACTCAAGTGGATAGTAATAAATTAATGCAACTGTGCATAGATATTTTGATATTGAGGATTTGTAATTTTATGACTCATGATAGATAGATATTTTGGTATATCACTATTATGTTGGGCCAATATTTTAAAGAATTTATTTCACAAATATATATACATTTACTTTAATTTTTAATTTTAATTTAATAACGATTAAATAGATATATTCATAAAATTTATAAATCTGAAAGAGTCAAACATCATCTCATGTGCCCACTCACCCTTGTCTTGAGATATCTTAGGATGCCAATTTATAAAGAACTGTTTAAAGTTCTCGTATATATATAGCTCGAGGTGTGTGGGTGAGCCAATATCTTTTTTCACGTGAGACATATTAACGAGAATTTATTAAATGAATAGATTTTTATTGGTTATATGAGAAACAAAGTTTAAATTTTTTATTTTTATCGGAGTAAAATCTCAAAAATAATATAAACATAACTATTAATTATATTATAAAAAATATTAAATAAAAATAACTGTCTGTTTTAACCACGTCCTGACTTCGTCCTTAACTCGATCTTAATTTTGAAGTACCAAATATATGTTGTAATCTCTATCTAGTTGCCTAGAAAGGAAGAAAAAAAAAAGGAGTACCATGAAGATACGGAGCATGTACACTTGCGCATGCATGCGTTAGATACATATTTTTCTCTACCTTCATCACATTTATTGTTTGTACCACCCATAAAAGCTTCATTTGTCATCTTCTTAGAGTACGTTCATTTTTCTTGTCTTTGAGGATCAAACCTTATTAAAAACAATATTACATGTTTTGAGCTCATTTGTGTGTTTATGGATTTTGATAAACAAAAGAAACAAAATTACATGTTTTTAGGTCATTTGTGTGTTAAGTTTATGAATTTTGATAAACAATAGAACATTGCCTATTGTTGAAGTAGAGTCATACATGACTACCCTCCAAAAAAAAGTATATAGTATGGATTATTTTCAAAGCGTTGATCTCAACTAAAAAGGTCACTACAAGAAAAAACACCTTTAGTGACGACTTTTTTTAGTGACAACCAATATTTCCGTCTCTAATAGCATCAATTTGTCACCAAAAGAAAAGTCGACACTAAAATTTGGCCAACGATGTTCAATTAGTGACTAATACTAAATAGTCGTCACTGCATCGTCACTAATGATTAATATTAGTGACGACAAAGTCGTGGTCATTAATTTGATCAGTTAGTGACCAATAAAGTTGTTACTAAGAAGTGTTTAACGTGTTTGTTAACTTGAAATTTAGACACCAAACAATAGTGGTCACTTTTGAATATTAGATACCAAATAATGATGGTCACTATCTAAAATGTTAGACACTAAATAGTAGTGGTTACTATTGAAATATTAGATACAAAATAATAATGGTCACTAATAATTTATATCTAAGATAAAAAAAACATATATAAAATATAATATATTAACAGATTAATGATTTATGTATTGTCAATTTAACTTATGTCTATAGTTTTATAAATATAAAGTTATTAAAATTGATATTATTTCATTTAATGTAGTTTCGTCTTTACTTTTGAGTAAATAGTAAAAATAAAATGTATAAATACCGGAGTAAAGTTGTTAAGGACATATATCAACAAAAACAAAGTGTATTAATACTAATAGTCAAGGGATCTATATTGACAATTCTGATGAGTTAATACTGAGAGCAAACTAACGCTCCATTGCAGATACTTCACCGGAGATACTTTTAATTCGCCGGCGATTCATCGATTCCTAACTGTTAATTACTTCGATTTCTCCACGATTGAAAGCATTTACTTGTAATTAAACCTAATTTTGAATGACGAACTCTAGGAAGAATTTAATCGTACGGACGATTTTAGGGCTAACGGATTTACAATCGAAGCTCAGGAGCTGTACGAACGTCGAAGATCTTCTATACGTCACTCGGTACATATAATTTTGTTTTTTTTATTATTATTTTATTAAGATTATGATGTTTTAGTGTAGTTTTTTGATTGAATTGATGGAGTTAGGGTTTATGTGTAATGATGAAGTATTATTGTGGTTCATTGATGAAAAAAGTGTGTTTATGTTTAATTATTTGTTAATGTGATGAAATTATGTTGTAGAAGTGTAATTGTTGATTGAATAGATCAAGTTACTAGTGGAATAAATGCTGAATAAATAATCGTGAGTTGATAAACCGGTGATGTTAGAATGTTGAATAAGTAATGCTCAGTTATGACGCGAGTTGGTCTATGTAGTTAATGTACATAATACACGAGTTGATAAACCGGTGATGTTAGAATGCAGTTAAAAGTGATTCCAGTTAATAGCTAAAAGCGAGCATTACTTAGCACTCTGTTCACACGAATATTTGTTGTAACTTGCTCGGTTTGAAGAACTCCACTTGTTTCATGGTCTAACTTTGATTTACAGCAAGTTAACTTAATCTTTGGTTCAAGCTAAACTCTATCATTAGCAACTTATTACAGTACTCATATGCCTTGTTGAATCTTTTAACAAACTATAAGGATCTAGGAACACTTATATGATGACTGATTTGAGTACTGTATTATTAACATAAGACTATGTCATTCTAGCTTAGTGATACTTGCTAAAAGGTTCTTTGTTTGTATCACATTATATGGTGCCAAAGTGTATGCATTATTGGTTCTTGTTGTACACAAAATTTGTTTTAAACTTTTTCATTTATTGCATAGATAAAGCACAAACAACTATGGCCAGTCTCTTTGTCAAAAGGCGTATGAGCAGTGTGCGGAAGATGTCTATCACTTTATTAATCTAGCTTCTAAATCTATGCACCTGGAAAGATAAATCATCCATCTTTGTGCTTGGTTTGTTAATAATTTCTCAATAAATAGTTAAATTTATGAGTTAGTAACATACTCTGGTTATGCTTAATGTTGTGGTTTCATGGTTGTTATCACCTTTTTCTTTGTGCAGCTACGTTTGGAATTCAAATGGATGTGAAAAGCAATATTCCAGCAGGACATGTGTTGCACGGTTGCATATCCCCTTGCTGAAACCAAATAATACCAAGATGAAACTCATTTAGCTCTATACGGAGTACCCAATCTAGAATGTCAAAAGCAGGTATGTCCGCGTTTATTACAAGTAATATGTAATTTTGATATCGAAAATGTATGTTTTTACCTCAAAAGTCAGTCAAAGCAGATATTGTTTAACGGAAACGCTCTGTGGACGGTGACCCTCTTAATTTCAATTTGAGTCGAAATTGTACTTTTTACCAACTGGTCTTACGTTGAGCTATATTTTTACAGGTATGAGTATTGTGGTTGTCCGATTAGCATGTTTAAAGTCCCATCGTAGACCAATGAAGATGGCCAGTCACCACAAAATGGTAATTGTTTTAATCTTTGCCTATGATAAGATAACAATATCTTTGTATGCAATGCATGGTGAAAAGATGAAAATCTTTTAATGGTTTCATTAACATGTTACTTTCAACCAACATACATTAGTACATCCATTAGTGGTGTTGGATGATAAGTCAAAGTTAGTGATTTTTTAAAAACCGAGACTAATTTACTTGCAAAAATAAAGAAAAAAAGACTTGATTTGGCAGAGGAAGTAGTTTAAAAAGTTCAGTTTCCATTTTTTAATATGAAACTTTGAAATGTTTTGCGCACTTGGTATAAGTCTTTTATTGCCTAAGATCTACCAACTAAATGCAAAATTCAATACTACATAATAATCTGGTTCTTCAACATGTTTGATAATTTTTGTATTACAGGTCCCTGTAAGTGCTTTTCATGTCGGGCGTTTGGGATCAGCAAGATTATATTCCTGAAAATAGGGTGAGCCCGAGAGAGGTACATGGTTCTTTTTCACATGAAAACTACTAGGGGTGTCTGTTTTATTAACATGTGATATGCTTTTGTTGGAATGAGTAAAAGATACATATGGTTATTTCATACCCGGTTATGTGGTGGAGATTAGTGTATTACCAAATGACTGCACTTATACCATTCACCTAATTGTGCACTTTCTTATGGTGAATAGGATCTCGATGTTACACGTGCATTTTTATTAACCACCTAGGCTAAACATAAAATATGTCGAGTACCTTTTTTATAACTATAAACGTGACGTTCTTTTTAAGGTACCCTGATGAAATTTGCATCGAATGAGCTTGAATTCTCATGTCCCTTTAAGTGTAACTTGATTACTCGTTGAATCCCCTGTTTAAATATTATTATTGCTTTTAAATTAACACACCAAAAGTTGTTTTAGTGAACAATGAATTTTTCTTTTGATTTTGCAGCAAATTTTGTTCGCATGTGGATATGATTCTGAGACATAAGTTTTTATGGTAAATTACTATGATAACGCTCCGAGTCTTCTTTTTGTGCTTACGTAAACTGTTTTTAGTAGTGTTCTTGTACTTGTTTGGATGAAAAATTTATCTTGTATTTGTTTGGATGAAAAATTATCGTATGTAACTGAATTTAATATTTATATTTTATTGCTGCAAATAACCAATATTAATTAATTGTATAAAAAATATTGAATTTTTTTTTTGTTGTATTGAAATAGTTAGTGACCACCTTCTTTTTGGTCTCTAACATTAGACACCAACATATTTGGTCACAAATTAGAGTTAACGGAGCCGTTAACTCCGTTAATGGAGCTTAATAGTGACCACTTTCACTTGTTTAGAGACCAAATTAGTGACCACTTAGTTTTCGTCACATATATAGTGACCACTTTGTTTTCGTCATTAATTAGAGACAAGTTATGTATTTGGTCACTAATCAAATTAGCCACGGACCTATAGTGACGAAAAGTGACGACTTTGATTTTCGTCACTAAACACCTTAGTGACGGAAATTTTCAACTGTTAGTGACCAAACGTGTTTTGTCTCTAAAAGCCTTTTTTCTTGTAGTGGGTCCTAGTCATACAATAATCACATAGGAATAATTAAATTGGATTAAATTATATCTTTAATCCTTGAATTATTTGTATGAACACAATAGATCTAACTGTAAGATCTATTATTGGTTGCGTACACGACACCATATTTATCGATATGCTTGTATGCTGACACTTGCTCCGATCTAGTCAACTGGCTTGACTTCCTCTTCCTTTGGTTGAATCAACAAAACCGAAACCCTCTATGTGGGTGTGTTCGGCCGAACCAAATAAGGAGAAGGAGAGAGATTGATTTTCTAGATTAATGTTCGGATATCTAAACCTAATCTATAAAGTTTAATTTATAGATAGGCAAAACTTAATCACCAAGTTAACCATTAACTTACAAAAACAATCCCTTATTTAATTATTAACTTTTAACACTTAAGTAATAATTAATAACTTAAAGACAAATAAGCAATATCTCAATGTCGATGTATGCGCTCCCAAAAGCTCACACATTTACGAACATATATTTGTTAAAATCATTCAAATACCAACACTTTCAACATAAGGGGCACTACAAAATACCAAATTTTAAAATGGAATAATACTACAACTACAGAATAAAAAAAAAAATCATATTATAAGTTCAATTTATGGATTTTGTGAACATAAATTCAATATTTTCTTGGAAAAAAATGTATTTTTGTGTTAATTTCTTTTAATGTAATTAAGTAAACAAGCTTTTAAACGAGTTAAAAGCATGTGAAATATACACTCGTTTAAAAACTGATATATCGTGAACCAAAATGACCGGTCAAAGGGGGTAGCGCCTCTAGAAAGGTCATGCGTGACCGTATAAGCTGAAAGTGTCGAGAAGTAGATTTCATTAGTTGAAAAACTTCGACTACCTACATATTTTAACAACTTTAACATTTATATTATAGGTAGCTTTTTGTTTACGAAATTTTGGCGCTTAAAAAGCTTCAGACCACATGGCATGTACACTTTCCTATAATTCAGATCCTCCATGAATGCAAAAGTGGATCCAAAATTGGTATATACACCTCTATCAATGGTCTTCCTTCTTCTCCTACTACATTGTTTCCGTAATTAACTCGCCTCTCCTCATCTTTTTCTTTATTTTCCTCTTCATTTTGTAACTTTGCCGCTTTCGGTTGTCCGGTTATTCATCATTTTCATTCATACATCTTCTTTTCCCTTTCATTAGTTCAATTACACAACAATCTAACCATTTTTGGCATGTGGGTGTCCTTGATCCTCTACGAATTCCGTGAAATGCAAGGCTACGGTTTGACTTTACGGCAAGAAATCGATGCTGGATCAACAGGTTAATTGTGATTTAAGAAAAGAACAAGCCAAATTAGGATTTCAGATATTTTATATGCACACTATGTTTCGACGTATTGATTGAGAGAAGGAAAATGGGTCCTGGGACTGATGTGTGGCCTCATTGTACCTCATTGGATAATAATAATAATAAGAATTCGATAGAATGTATGCCTCCTATGATTGAAGATGAGGATCCAGATGATTTAGATAATGTAAACCAAGCAAAGATTACTAAGCCTCCTAGAAACGGTCCTCCGCCTGTGCGCCATAGTATTAGCGAGGCTTTATTAGTTGACACCTCTAATTTGGTGAGCGGATTTATTTTTTATGAGTTTTTGAAATGTTGATGTATCTTTGATGTTTTAGAATTTTTGATGATTTTTTGTATGTTGTTATTGTAGAAATTATGCTCAGTTTCTGCGCCACAGTCACCACACAAGGTAACTTCTGCATTCCTACCTGCGTTTCGCTCAGGAAGTTGTTCTGAGATAGGTCCAAAACCATATATGGAGGATGAGTTTATTTGTATTGATGATCTTCAACAACATTTAGATGCAAAATCGGTCCACCCTTTATCTGGAGCATTTTATGGGGTAATTTACATTCTTTAAGTTTTCAATGTCATTTTTCACTTTTCAATTTTATGGAGGTTTCTGCATACCAACACTGAAAAACCGATATTGATTATTTCAGGTGTTTGATGGACATGGCGGCGTTGATGCTGCATCATTTACAAAACGAAACATTCTTGAGTTTATTGTTGAGGATTCTGATTTCCCAAATGGGGTGAAGAAAGCCGTCATGAATGCTTTTACCAAAGCAGACCATGCACTAGCGGATGCAGATACTAGTGCTATCGATAATTCTTCTGGAACCACTGCTTTGACTGTCCTTATATTAGGAAGGTAAGTAATTGGATCAAAATCGTTCAAATAACTTGATATGTTGTTCCCATTTATGAATGACGAGAAAGATTGAAATTTTGATTGTGGGTTCAAAAGTTTATATAGCACTTACATAACATTTTGTTAATGTGTCAATTTCGATCAATTTACTTATTAAGTGGTTCATTCATGGGTTGTATAAAATCTCAAAATGGTCACATTTTTTTAACTAAAAGTGGAACGGCTCAAATAAGTTGAAAGTTACCAAAAGTCTATATGTAATGCATACTTAACTTTCTTCAAAAATTTAGATTATCATTATGATACTATTGTTTATGTAATCATAATTAGCAAAAAAATAATAACAAAAGAAGATAAATATATGTTTGTAGGTCAACGTGACATTCTATAAATGTCCATCTTATCACTTTTAGTTTTATGACTAAGCTTATTGACAGAAATATGATAATTGCAAATGCTGGCGACTCGAGGGCTGTACTTGGAAAACGTGGACGAGCAATAGAGCTTTCAATAGACCATAAACCAAGTTGCACATCAGAAAAAGATAGGATAGAAAAACTTGGTGGAGTGATTTACGACGGCTACCTTGATGGCCAACTATCAGTAGCACGTGCACTAGGAGACTGGCACATGAAGGGACCAAAAGGTTCAGATTGCCCATTAAGTGCCGAGCCAGAGTTAAAAGAGGTAACTCTAACAGAAGAGGACGAGTTTTTGATCATTGGGTGTGACGGTTTATGGGATGTGATGAGTAGCCAATATGCAGTGACAATAGTAAGGAAAGAACTTATGGCTCACAATGATCCGGGAAAATGTTGTCAAGAACTTGTTAGTGAGGCTTTAAAGAGGAATAGTTGTGACAATCTGACGGTTTTAGTCGTTTGTTTCTCATCGGAGCCACCACCAAAGATTGAAGTACCAAGATCGTACAAGCGAAGAACCATATCGGTTGAAGGATTGGATGTTTTGAAAGGTGTTCTGCATCATGTTTAAATGTTTGGTAACATATGATGCATCAAACTAGCCACCTTTTCTTCGAAATGATGCAATTTTCTTTCAGATACAAAAGGTGAGATTAAAAGCTGTCTTGTGACTTAATAAATCTGATTGATTTTTTATTGTTTCTACCAATATTTATTTCTAGCATGAGGGTCATCTTGACACACTTTGATTTTTTGTAGGAATTGTACTATTCTATTAGGATTTTTACTTTTAGTTGTTCAATTTTTAGTAGCAAAAAAGGATGTACATCTCAATTATGTTTTAAGTAACTAGAATAATATAACGCTTTGATAAGGCATGGTTAAAATGTATGCACTCTAGTGCTAATCCAATACGTCGCCAAAATGCAATGTTAAAATGCCGAAATTATACACATGTTTTCGGTTTTTAATGAACTTCATGTTGGAAAAATCATTTTTAATAAGTTTCCGATTAATTTGGAAGGTTTTAAAACCAAATTGAAGAAAATTGTACATAAAAATCTCCGAAAACATGATAGTTTTAAAGGATAGACTATAGATTGGATAATTTTTAACCATCCATTTGAAATTAAGAATGCCTATATATAGAGGGATATATCAATTGAGCAACCCGTCATATACTTAGGTAAATATTTCTTCTATTTTCTCTTCTTTTTTTTTTACCTTGGATCACACGGTCGACTCGTCTAGAACCGAATACGAGTGAATAATGTTTGATGTGTATTTTTTAAGTCTTAATTTTATAAATGGAATTTCGAACGTAGCTACTAAAACACAATTAAGCAAGTAAACTATGATTTGTCTATCTCTAGTCCAACTTAATTTATAAATTGAACCTAATGTTACCCTACGAATTGGTCCATATATAGTCACTATTATCAATACTCGAGATTAACTATGATTCAAGCAATACTCGAAAGGAGGGTCACCTATATTTATATAACTTAGCAATAGATTTGTTATAATATGTATTAACACATAATGACACATAAATTATCCAATGAAAGAAACAATAATCCAGTATCAAATCATCATAAAACTCGGTTCATGCGACTAGGCAAATACCTTGCCCATAATCACGGCAAACAAATTGCAAAAGATGTAAAACAATTAAGCTAAACATTTTTATGATAGCAAACTCAGTAAAATCATGAACAATGTTCACTCCATGCTTCAATACAACGGATGGAAATGGCATCCGGAAATAAAACTCTACGCATTTGTCCGTAAGAAGAAAATATATATATATATATATATATATATATATATATTGTATGTGGATCAAATACAAAACATGCTTAAAATATATACCAATAAGTACGTTTTAAAAAATTATTTAAAAATAGTTAAAAAAAAGTTTTTTTTCACATTTTTTTCGGAGAATCTTCCTAAAATAAACTCCAGAATCTTTTTATGAAATAAAAAAAAAAGTTGATTTTTTTCGGAAAAAGACGTAGATGCATTTTTTCGGTAGATGCATTTTTCTAATTTTATAAAAAATGCATCAACTTATTTTCAAATATACATCTAATTTATGGATAAAACTGCATCTTATTATTAATATTACAAAAAAAATGAGTTAAAATGCACCTTCTTTTTGAAAATACATCGACTTTTTAAAAAAAATGTATCTACCGAAAAAATGCATCCAAGTTTTTAAAAATCAAAAATTTCGAAAAAAAAATCAATTTTTTTTTATTACATAAAATGATTCTAGATAGCCTAGTGCATAAACGGGCCGGCCCGTTTAGGACCCGTCAACCCGGCCCGGCCTGGCCCGCTTATCTCTATTCGGTCCGGTTTTCGGGTATCATTTTATAGTGTTTTCGGGTGTCGGTCCGGTTCGGGTAATACCCGGTTAACCCGAATTTGTTTTTTTTTTTTTTTTTTTTTTAATTTTATTTAGGGGTGTTTAGTAAGCTTGTTAAATATTAAAGGGTGTTTTTGTAAATTATTTTTTAAAAAAGCTAGGTTGTCTCCTTAAATTCCTCAATTTTCCAAAACTAAAACCATTTAACAAAAAAAAAAACAACCTACTGTTAAAAAAAAAAACATACGGCAAACAAAAAGAAACCATAAAAATCGAAATCTTCATCATCAAAGAGTAAGTTTTTTTGAATTATGGTTGTTTACATTATGTTTATCTATCTTTAAATCCATTATTATGCCATGCTTAAGCTTGTTATTAGGGTTTATAACAATATGGTTTATTGTTGTTTATCACAATTTATATTAATTAATATCATCTATAACAATGTTGTTTATTCCTCTTGTAGATGGAAAAAGATAATGTTAATGAGGTACCATCAAATTCAAGTGATGAATCTCGAAGCTCATCAAGTGGGCGTAGTGGTGGAAAAAGAAAACGGGTTAAGATAGCGAATAAGAAAAAGAAACAACCATCGCAAATTACGCGTAACGAAAGGAAGAACACGTCTTGGATTTGGGAACATTACGAAAAATACTTTGACGATCCGGTTAAGAAACTTGGTAGAAGAGGGCGATGTAACTATTGTTCAAGAACTTACCCCGCCGATTCAACTAAAAATGGTACCTCCGCCATGCTTAGACACTATAAGGTTTGTGAAAATAATCCCAATAATATAGTAAAAGATCAACCTAATATATATGTAAAAGTGGGTGATGATAGTTGTAGTGGTAGTGTTAAAAAGTGGTCTTTTGATTATGATAAGATACGTAAAGCTCTAATTAAGATGATTATTGTTGACGAGTTATCGTTTTCATTTGTGGAGAAGGAAGGTTTTAGAGAGTTTATGGAGTGTGTTTGTCCTCTTTTTAAGATACCATCTCGTTATAACCGTGTCTAGGGATTGTGCGGAATATTTATTGAAGAAAAAAAAAAGTTACAAATTTTCTTAGTAATGTAAACAAAGGATAAGTGTCACAACCGACACTTGGACTAGTATTCAAAGAATTAATTACATGAGTATGACCGCTCATTTTATGACGATGATTGGATTTACATAAGAGAATTATTAACTTTAAACCTATTTTTAGTCATACGGGTAAAGACATTGGTGTGTCTGTTATGGTATGGAGTGTTTGGAGGAATGGAAAATCAACAACTTACTTACGGTTAGTGTTGATAATGCTAATCCTAATAAAGTTGCGATTGATTATGTTAAAGAAAAATCACGTAATTTGATTTCTAATGGTGAGTATATTCATATTCGATGTATGACACATGTTATGAACTTAGTTGTTGGTGAAGGGTTTAAAGAGTTTAATACATCGGTGGAAAGAACTAGAAATAGCGTAAGATACATTAGAGCTTCACCGGCTCTTCAAAATGATAATGATTATAGGTTAGGGTAATGGTAGTATTATGCGGGACAAGTTCGATAAGTATTGGGGTTCAATTGACAAAATGAACCTGATGTTGTATTTTTCGGTCGTTCTAGATCCACTATGAAGTTATTTTTATCCGCTATGCTTTTAAAACACTAATGGGATTTATGAGAGATCCCGAAGATAAGGATGAAACGGCCTTTGATGAAAGGTTGACAAAGAGGTGAAAGAGAAAGTACAAGATGATGAAACTTGTATATGACGAGTATAAATTGGCGTTCGAGGGAACCGGTTTCAAGCTCTACTACTCAACGGGAAGGAATTGTGGAAGATGGGTGAAAGTCAAGAGTAAGAACAAGTTCGTTTGCAATGTTTGGAGAAGATAGTGGAGCTAACAATAGTCAAACTAAATCGGAATTCATAAAATACCTACAGGATCCTCGTGAACCATTAGATGATGACTTTGACATATTGCAATGGTGGAAGGTTAATGCGGGTCGATATCCAATTATGTCAAAAATGGCAAAAGGTAACTTGTTATGTATATAAAGTATTTGTTCGTGTTTATAATATTATGTTAACCTTTATATATTGTATATTGGATATGTTAGCGATTCCGGTAACTACGGTTGCATCGGAATCGGCGTTTAGTACGGCCGAAAGAGTTGTTAGTGAAACACGAAGTTCATTATCCCCGGCACTAGTGGAAGCCTTGGTTTGTACCGAAGATTGGGTTCGAAAAATAAAAAAGAAATAACAAGTCACGAAGAAGCGGTTGAACAAGACGATGAAGTCGGAAATGGTAATTTTAATCGTTTGCATTATTACATCGTTTGCATTATTATATGCGGTTTGTTAAAAGATTGTAATATAATATTCTTTATTTATTTTTATGTGTTTAGATATTTACGAGAAGATCCAATCGACTGCATTTGAGTAATGAATGAAGCGGGGCAAATTTAAGATGAACTTTGGAGTTTTTTTTGTTAAAAGATTGGAATTTGTATTAGTTTTATGTAATGAAGTTTGGATTTGTAATGAATATGGAATTTAGTTTTATGTAATGAAGTTTAGATTGATGATTTTTAAATTTTGTCTCCTCACTTTATTAAGTTTTTAATCTTTTTAATCTATCAAATTGACCATCTTTATTCAAACTTATAAATAAATGTATAAAATCATTGATGGTAAACAAACACGGATGTTCACTTGTGTTCAACAAACATTTCCTCTTTTCCCCAAAGTCGTGATGTAAAATCAACATAAGAAAAAAAAAAAAAAAAAAAAAAAAAAAATACCAAAAACCGGTCCACCCGACGGGTTTTACCCGGCCCTACCCGACCCGAACCGGTCCCGATCGGTCCGGTCTTCGGTCTTGGATTTTGAGGCTTACGGTCTCTGGGCCGGTCCCGGTCCGGTCCGGTCCGACCCACTATGCACTGGGCTAATTCTAGAGGTTATTTTAGGATGATTCTCCGAAATAGTTTTAAAAAAAAAACATTTTTTTTACTATTTTTTAAATTGATTTTGGAGTGTTTCCTATTTGTATGTTAAGCATGGAGTGTAGCGAACCTATATATATATATATATATATTATATATATATATATATATATATATATATATATATAATATATATATATATATATATAATATATATATATATATATATATATATATATATATATATATATATATATATATATATAGGGACTGATTCATGCGAGAACTCAATTTTTTGCGAGAACTGCGAGAACTCATTCTAGACCACTCATTTTTTTAATATTGAAATTCTATTATTTTAATTAAAAGGGTAAATTAGTAATTGATAAAAAAAATTTATTTTTGTTTTATTTAATACAATTACTTTTGTCTGAATTAGTTTTCTCCTATATTCTGTCATTAGTCTCCTTTTTTATCTCTAAACTATTTTTCTTTTGTATATATCTTCATTTTAGGAGTTATTAATATTATCACCAGCTTTATTTATTAAAATTTGAATTCAATCCACACAACTTATAATATCATGAAATGCATTAATCGATCACAAGAAATTAAATTTTCAACAAGATTTGTATTGTGCTTACGGTTTACACATGAACACCGGACAAAAATCAATTTCCAGTGGGAAAAAATCCATATAAATGATGAGGATTGTCTTTTTAAAATCTGACATGTAGATTATTATTATTTTTCGTTCTTATATTAGTTTAAGATTAATAAAATATAACGGGGTAAAGAAAGTGAACATAACAATAGAAGAAAATTGACCAAACATGATTTGTGTTCATTTGAGAGCAAACAAATTACAAATCCTATTGTACGTATTCTTTTTCATCAGCTTAGTGAGCATAGGTGCACACAACAATGTACATATGTTAACAAACTTAAGAAACCAAAATTATTTACATAACTGGCCCTTTAGATCCTCTTCACTTGTAAACCAATGAAAAATTAAAACATAAGCTAACCTAACGACCTAATTAAACAATAAACTTCCACACTCATCATCTTCGTTGTGTATCGCTTTTAGACCTTAACTGGATTAGATTTTGGACTATCACAAGATATCAAGACGTTTATCTCATGATCTATTTTAAGATGTTCACATATGACCTCCTATGTTTCTTCATGTTTAAACATGAACATCATCAATATATATATCTTCATCTTCTTCATAGATAACTTTAAACACCTAAAAACCTTTATCAATCATACAATAAGAAAAATATAATTTTGTAAACCTTTATTTATAATTGGATTAAATTCTTAGAAATACGTTGAATCAAAATATATCGTAACCAAGGAATAATAAATGTATATCCTAATTAAACATAAACTCATCTAAATCTACGAGTCCTGATAATGTCGAACAAAAACTAAAATAGAAAAAGAGTGGGTCGAAACTGTTGGAGCATTATTGTCTGTATTTGTATTCATTTGAACGTGTCGTAGAGTTAGCATGTAATTAGATCGAGTTGTAAAGTCCAAACGCATTCACGAACAAGTTACATTCAAGTAACTAAGTTACATTCACGTAACTCTTGAGTTACGTGCACGTAACTAGTAAGTTTCGTGCACGTAACTCTCTTCCAAGAGTTACGTGAACGTAATTGTGCTAGGGTTTCGGGTCTAGTATAAATAGCTAGCTCAGAATCATTAATGTCGGTGGTTGAACCTTGTCAGAGCATTTAGAGCAGAATTAGTTACGTGAGCTAACCCTAGATCACGTAACTCTTTGTTTTTGAGTGTTAAAGTGTTGTAATCGAGTGTTATTGTTTCTATTCGTGTTTGTAAACATTCACGTAAGTTTAATAGAATCAATCCTTTGATTATCTTGCTTGTTCTTCACCATATTTACTCACAAACTAGTTATTCCGCAATTAGTTTGTTTAGGGTTCAAAGGAGGTCCGAGATTAGGCGACCAACAGAAACAATGATGAATTTACTAAAATGAAATCAAACATTAAAATTTCTCTAAACTTTTTCATTATGCAATGAATTGAAAGTTATTTACTACTCCGTATTAATTACAAAGTAAAGATAAGGATAATAATTTTATATTAAAATCACTGCATAAAAATCTAACCTATTTCTTTCAATCTGCATATAACAACGGATAGTCATACATACAATAAGTTAATAACAACACCAAGATGAAACACGAGGGCTGTGAGAATGGAACTTTTCAGAGGCTACAGAGACGGAGCGAGGCCACACACGATAGCCTACAATAAAAATATCACACAGAAACATTCAATTACAGTTAAAAGAAAAGGTAAAAGACGTAGTCATGAGTATATTCAAATATCCATGATATTTCAATTCAAAAAAAAATATTACCTCTGCAACGGCTTTACAATCTTTATATGTACCCTTGTCACATACTTTAGGCCATATGGTATAGATATTGTTGCTATTACCAAATATTAATAGTCTCGATCAATCATAATTCAGAAAAAAAAAAACATGTGAAACAAATGACGATTTACGTACCATTGGTAATCACCAACATCCTTGTTGTCTTAGATAAACACAATACAAGACTCTTCGCCAGGGAAATTACGGTCAAGTGCAACCTGAAATACCTTTTCCATTTCTTCTCGAACGTTCCATCTATTATCATCTTCCTGTATTACAATTACAAGCTTCTGAATCAACATTTGACATATATACGAGTCGTTCTAACGTGTATGTTTATAGACTTAAATCAGTAATGTGTAAAATCTAGTCTTAAATTTAAACCTACTCTTTCACGCAATTACACACTTTTAGGCAGTGGACCTATCCGTATATAATATAGTTTAAAGCAAGTATAGGTTCGTTCGCAGGGACTAATTTGTTTTAAATTCCGAATTAATAATACTTGAGTATTTGTGGGGGTTTTTATCGTAACAAAAGGTTGCAAGTAATTAGTAAAAAGAGTTGATTAATTAAAATCGAGCTAAAAGTAATTGATTTAATCAAATAATGAGAAAATATACTTGTTTGACACTTCACCTATTTTCCGTTTAAATTTACGAAATCGATTGTTTTCAAAACTTCTAAGATATAATAAAAGTCCTCCCGAATCTTTCACTAACTTTAATTATCTTTAATTACCCCGTTCCTCCCGAATACAGTAATAACTATTAATAACCAAGCAATAAGCAACAAGTCCGTTTTTAGTGATTTAATCTTATAGAGTTTCCTTCCGAATAACTCCTCTAATTATCAAGTCCTTCCGAATCTTAACAAATAGACTTACTCACTTAAATTTAATTACCTAAGTTGTGATTACTAAGTCCTCCCGAATCCTAGTAATTTTAAACCAGTTATAGACCGACCGATTATTTCATACAACCTATCTAATCTATCTAGATTCCTCCCGAATACCCAGAATGTTGATTAAACAAATTATATATAAACAACTCTGATAATATACTAAAATTTAAGCAATTAAGGTTCAACGATTAAACACAAAAACATAAACAATCGATAACGATAAATAAACTTCAAATAGGATCCGTGGTTCAAACAAGCATAACGGAAATTTAGCTACTCATGATCAAGTCTAAAACAGCAAATAAATTGTTAGAAAGCATTCTGGAAAAATAATTCAAACTAAAAAGAAACAAACGAAGAATTTCTGCAAAACGCGTCGTGACCGCCGTTAGCCGAAAAGATGATCTTCCTAGCTTTTACTCCTGCTTCTAAACGTAAATACCAGCTCCAGAGACTTAGAATAATAATTGATGATGATTTCTGGCCGAATTAGCTCGGTATTTATAAGCAAAAGCAAAGCGGAAAACGTATTCGACTCGAATTACAACTCTTCATAATTATCCTTCAGTGCGCAGCACCCATACATAGGTGCGCAGCACCGCGGCTATCTTCAATCCGTGTTCAAGACCAACTGAAATTCCTCGGTGCGCAGCACCCCTCTCACTTGTGCCCAGCACCTGTCCAATTTCTCCGTCATTTCGTCATTTAAGCTCATTTCTTCACTCCTTTTCCACTTCCCGATCATGTAAACCTGTAAAATAGATAAAAACACTTTTCCACACGATTAAATGTAAAAACCTATCCTATCCATCATGTTTACTATGAAATGTGACACAATATCGCATATAAATATCTATATAAATATGCGATATCAAATCCCCCCAAACTTGCCTTTTTGCTTGCCCTCAAGCAAAAACTGTTTTCAAATTCATTATCAAAGCCAAAATTAAACATAACCAAACACCTCACGATTTTTATTGGAAGTAAAATCACACAATCTCTCAAACTAGTCTAAAAGGGTGTGTAAAATATCTCTGTAGAATCGCTCAATTGCTCAGTCATGGTGAATATTCTATCATAGGCTTGATAAAGTATCAAATCTCCACCACTAGAGTCTAGGTACAACTAAACGGGGACTTTTATTCGGGTTATAACGTACAGGTAAAGACATGTGAAAATATATAATGTGGAGTGTAAATGGGTTAAATAAAATAATACAACTTAGATTAAATCCGAACTAAATATAATCTCTAACGTACTGGATTGCTCAATTTTTCTTCAACTTATACTTTTTCTCCGAGTATACAAATTTCGAATATAATACACGACTCATAATACACTATTTCTCTTAAAATCTACAACTAATTTTTTTTTCGCTTTTCTGTTTTTCCGATTTTTTCTTTTTTCACTTTTTTCTTCTTTCAACCTAGTACATGCCTTACAAAATAATTTTTTCTCGTGGTAAATACACATGCTCAAAAGGCTAATAATCACTATATATTTTTTTTCTACTATTTCTCCAAATACAATAATAATACAAGGCAATAATAATTGGTACTTTTCTTCCATGCCTTAACAACTCTAACTTCACTTAATATATAATAGCAATCAATAAACTCAGTTCGGACTTAATCTAAAAAGAAACGAAAATAAGGCGAGTGTACAAAATAATATAATAGTGTTTAGAAACGAAACGGTTTAGGCGCAAAGTGGTTTACTAGAGTTTCTAACACTAAAAGTAAGTGTTACAAGGGTTAGGCGGAAAATATATAAAAAGAAACGAAAAAGCTAACAAATGGGTTAATCCTAAATGCCCCTATCATTGTACCAAATCACACTAAGTTACCCTAATGTAATTGCTCATATGTGGTCTCGAAATGTATAACAATGTCAAGTTCTAAAGTCATCCCCATCGGCACACTCAAAGAAATGAAAAAGTAGCATTAAAAATAAATGCTTTCAATAGGCTCAAATTCTCACTATTTTTCTGAGTGGGTAAAAATGCGTCTGGTTATGCTTACAGTTTAAGGTGTTTACCGACTAGACACGTTATATTTTTTTGGTTTTTTTCTAATTTTTCAATTTTTTTGGATTTTCTATTTTTTTGACTCAAAATGTACAAAAAATAACACAATTCAACACGATGGAAACTAAGCTAAGGGTCGAAAAATAAAATGTAAAATTTCCCAATGACCCCCCCAAACTTAAGTAACACATTGTCCCTAATGTGTTTACGACTCAAAACTAAGGGAAATTATACAAAAACTAACCTAAAAAAAAATAATACAAAAATAAAAGAAAGGTAGAAAGTATATAACCCGTTTGTGTAAATATGGCGTTGGAATGCGGTTTGCTGAACTGAATGCCAGGCTTATGAGCGGGTGCTGAACTTACTGCCAGTCTTAGAAACTAGAATATACACAACCACACATGTTAGAATGAGTAATAAAAAGTAAAATAATAAAAATACAAATTACGACGAAAAATAGTAATAAAAAATAGTCTTACTATTTCTTCTAATAAGAAATAGTAAATGGTAAACAATAAGTTCATACAAAATACATCAAAATACATAAGAAATACAAACTACTCGTCATCACTGTCATCATTCCCCTGCTGCTGGTGGGCGGGATGGTACCCGGGGTAAGGCTCAGGATAATAGTATGCGGGAACTGTATATAGAGGGTACGGCCCTGGGTGCTGCTGCTGGTAAGTGTACTCCCATGATGGTTGGTACCTATCATGAATGTACTCCTCCCTGCGCTGGTACTGGTCCCAACGTCGATCCGCTTGTTCGTCGTTGAACTGGAGCCTGTGTAACCCGGCAAGTACCTGGTCCTGGAAATCCCGCTGCGACAGTGCCCGTGGCCTCGGGGGTGGAGCTGGAGCCTCCTCAACGTGACCGGGTGCAGCCAAACGCCCACCGGCGGGGTGAAGAATCCCGACTCAGAGCAAATCAGACTGCCCGTATACCTTGCAACGAACCGATGGGGAACACTGCTGGATGTTGGCCGGAGTGGCCAGGCCTAAAGCTCGAGCAATACGGGTAATGAAATGCCCGCAAAGCATCTTACTCGAGTCTGTTTGCCCCTCCCCCTTATCAGCCATGTACCTCGCTAACGTCCACGGGACGTTAGCAAACCGGGAGGGATCACGAACACTGAAAATCCGCAACAACCACAAGTCCTCCATGTAGCATTTGTCGTGGTGGGTGTCACGGTGGAGAAATGAGTACGAGAGCATCTTGTGTAAGAGCCGAAGCATGGGGTCCTGAATGTCCTTGGCGCGGCTGGAGTTGGAGTGATGTTCCATCCGCCCTGACAAAGCATACCAGGCCTCATTGGCCCCAAATCCCGCAGAATCTCTCTCCGCATCCGAGAGATACGCAATCATCAATGCCTCATTCCCTGCTTCAGCATTGGTGAACAAACCAGTCAGTCTACCAAACTCAATAACAGATACCTGGTGGTCCTCTCCGCCTAGACGGAAGGATATCAGTGGAGCGGTCGGGAAAGTCTCGTCAGTGAACTCCCTCGAGACCTCCAGAGAGCAGTAGAACTCTAGCACCCACTCTCTGAATACCGGCTCATCGGTCCTCCAAGCTCGGCCCCAGACTGGGATGTTACGCTGGGCAGTGTGGCTATGGGTAGTCATGAACCCGCTCAAATCTACATGAATTCCTGTCAAGAACTCCCAGTCCATGGTACGGGGGGCAGCAACTGGACGGCCCCGTAGTGCAGCTAGTTTGTTGTTGAGCTTGATCTTTCGGTCTGCTGAACAACCCGGCCAGTGTAACCATGGATGGCGTTCGGGCGCCATGATTGCCGCATTTAGGGTAGCTCGGGGTTGTGCCCGAGGCCTACTTCCTTCACCCCCTTCTCTTTCCACAGCTGGTCTTTTACCCTACACCACACAAAAGCAACAAAATAGCAAAGAACACGTTAAACACGCGAAAAGAAAACGACCAGCAGCCGGAAAATGGGCCGGTGCTGCTCACCAGGCGGCGGTGCTGCGCACCGGCCATAAATTCCGGCCAAAATCCGATGAAAGCTGGTCGAAATCCAACAATAACACCCCAATTCAGTTTAATTCATCACGGTAAACCTAATCCTACAATCAATTTGGTATTGCAGGGTCGAATTAACGGAACCCTAAGATTTCCCCCAAATCGATTTAACCTAATTAACCGAAAATTAAGAGGATTAAAGAGGTTAGGATGAAGAAACATACCCTTCGGTGCATAGTTAGCAATTTAAGCGAGAAAAAACGAACAAGAGTATGACGATTTTAGTGTGTGTTGTGTGTGTACTCGGCGATGTGATGTAAGTATATGTGTGTGTGTGTGTGTGAATAATAATAACAACAACAATATAACCTGGTACAGCAGCTAGGTGCGCAGCACCAAGGGAGGGGTGCTGCGCACCGAGCCCTTTTCTTTTTGGATTTTTTTCGTTTTTCGATTTTTTTGTATTTTTCTGGTGTTTTCTCGGTACCTAACTAAACAAATCTGCAAAATAAAAACTTTAAAAAGTTCTAAAAAGAAAAATAAAAATAAAAATAAAAACTAAGAAAAGAAAAGAAACAAACTCGGGTTGCCTCCCGAGAAGCGCTAATTTTTCGACCGAGTCGTTAGCTTGACTCGATATGCCTCTTGATTAGGTGTTGATAGAATAGAACCCATCCTCGATCATCATTCCGTTTTCATCATCTTCTTCGTGGTATAGTTTTACTCGTTGCCCAGAGACGATGAATGGCTCTCCATGCTCTTTCCATAACTCGACATAGCCGAAAGCATAAGCTTGTTTGACGGTGTATGGTCCTGTCCACTTTGAGCGTAATTTAGGAGCCTTGAATTTGTACTTCGACTGAAACAGAAGTACTTTATAGCCCGCCTTGAATTCTTTACGACGAATTTTACGGTCGTGGAATTCTTTAGTTCTCTCCTTGTAAAGGCGGGAACTTTCGTAGGCCTGCAACCGTAACTCGTCCATTTCGTGGAGTTGTAAGAACCGCATATCTCCCGCTAAATCCATATCAATGTTGCAGTTCTTCAATGCCCAATACGCCTTATGCTCGATTTCGACCGGAAGGTGGCATGCTTTCCCGTAGAGTAGTCGATACGGGGTGGTTCCAATTGGCGTTTTGTATGCCGTCCTGAATGCCCACAGTGCGTCCTCCAGCTTCTTTGACCATATATTGGGATTGTTGTTGACCGTGTTTTCCAAAATCCTTTTGATTGCTCGGTTTGTATTTTCCACTTGCCCGCTCGTTTGAGGGTGATACGAAGTTGCAAACCGGTGATTTACTCCATATCTTTTCAAAACTTTTGCAAGCTGAGCATTGGCGAAGTGGCTTCCTCGATCACTGATTAATGCCTTTGGCACTCCAAACCTGCAAAACAAACTTTTAAGAAAATCAACAACCACGTTAGCGTTGTTAGTCGGTAATGCCTTAGCTTCAACCCATTTAGAAACATAATCTACAGCAACTAAAATATAAATATTTCTATTTGAAGGCTTGAAAGGTCCCATGAAGTCGATTCCCCAGATATCGAAGACTTCACAAACTTGGATCCCTTGCTGTGGCATTTCGTCCCGCTTCGTGATATTCCCTTGGCGTTGGCATGCGTCACAGGTGCTCACGAGTGTAAATGCCTCCTTGAAAATTGTTGGCCAATAGAATCCTGCATCAAAAACCTTTTTACCAGTAACCGTCGGTCCGTAATGTCCTCCGGTGGGTCCATGATGGCATTCGTCCAAAATCTTCCGAGTTTCTCCTCCGTATACACATCTGCGCACCATTCCATCAGCACATCTACGAAATAAGTATGGTGCGTCCCAGTAGTAGTACTTAGCATCCGAGATCAATTTCTGCTTCTGTTGATAGGTCAGGCTCTTGTTGACAATTTTTCCGGCTAGTAAATTCGCAATATCCGCGAACCATGGAGCGTCGCCGTCTGTGTTACTGATTCTGGCTAGCATCTCCCCCGGAAATGTTTCATCTATTTCCTCTTCCTTCAACTCCCCCAAACTTGGGTTCTCCAATCGGCTCAAATGGTCTGCAGCTACATTTTCAGCCCCTTTCTTGTCCTTGATCTCGATGTCAAATTCCTGCAACAATAAAATCCAACGAATTAATCTAGGTTTAGCATCTAATTTAGAAAATAAGAATTTTAAAGCAGAATGATCTGTGAAAACAATTGTTTTGCTCATCACTAAATACGAGAGGAATTTATCAAAAGCAAATACGACAGCCAAAAGTTCTTTTTCCGTAGTGGTGTAATTCTGTTGGGCTTCGTTCAGTGTTTTGCTGGCGAAGTAGATAGGTCGAAAATGTTTCTCGATCCTTTGCCCCAAAACAGCACCCACTGCGAAATTGTTTGCGTCACACATTAGCTCGAAAGGTTGAGACCAGTCCGGTGCTACCAAAATAGGTGTATTGGTGATCCGTTCCTTGAGTAGCTCGAAAGCTTGTAAACAGACCTCCGAGAAATTGAAAGCTACCTCCTTCTCTAAAAGTTTCGTCATAGGACGAGTAATCTTCGAGAAATCCTTGATAAATCTTCGGTAGAATCCTGCATGTCCCAAAAAACTCCGAATTGCCTTCTCGTTCGTCGGTGGTGGTAGTTTGGAAATGACCTCGATCTTTGCTTTGTCTACCTCTATCCCAGCTTTTGAGATCTTGTGTCCCAGTACGATTCCCTCTCGAACCATGAAGTGGCATTTCTCCCAGTTGAGGACCAAATGTGCTTCCTCGCATCGTCCCAGCATCTGATCCAGATTCTCCAAGCAAGCATCGAATGAATCTCCAAATACGGAAAAATCATCCATGAATACCTCCATCGTTTTCTCCACCATGTCCTGAAAAATGGCTAGCATACACCGCTGAAAGGTGCCGGGTGCGTTGCATAAACCAAACGGCATCCTCCGATATGCGTAGGTTCCGAACGGGCATGTGAATGTGGTCTTTTCCTGATCTTCGGGATCGATGGGTATCTGAAAGTATCCCGAGAATCCATCCAAGAAGCAGTAGAACTCATTTCCTGCTAGTCTCTCGATCATCTGGTCCATGAACGGTAGTGGAAAATGGTCCTTCCTAGTGGCTTCATTCAGCTTGCGGTAGTCGATGCAAACTCTCCATCCTGTGACTGTCCTTGTTGGCACGAGCTCGTTCTTATCGTTCATCACCACGGTCATACCTCCCTTTTTCGGCACGCAATGAATGGGGCTTACCCATGGACTGTCTGAAATAGGGTAGATAATTCCTGCATCCAACAACTTAACAACTTCCTTTTTAACGACATCTGCCATATTCGGATTTAGCCGCCGTTGTTTTTGAACAACGGGTTTTACATTATCAATAAAATTTATTTTATGTTTGCAAAAATCGGGGCTAATTCCGGGTATGTCAGATATACGCCAAGCAAAGGCCTTTTTATGACCTTTAAGGACTGTCAATAATCGAGCTTTTTCGTCACCCGAAAGTGATGACGAAATAACAACTGGTAATAAATTTGTACCTTCAAGGAAAGCATATTCTAAATGTACCGGTAGTTGTTTTAGCTCCAAGTCGGTTGGTGGTGATTCAATTGAAGATTTTATCCTCATGCTTTGGTCCAACTTCAGTTCTTCCTTAACTTCACCCTCCACTTCTTCGATCTTCTCGTCTTTCAGCTCCTCCTCCAAGCTAGTTTCTATCTCGAGAATTTCCTGCCAATCTAAATCATCAAACACATCAATCCGAAAACAGGTTTCATCAGTAGAATAAGAATGAGTCATAGCTCTATCTAAATTAAAAACAATTCGTTCATTCCCAACCCCTAATGAAATTTGCCCATTTTTCACCCGAATAATTGCGTCAGCAGTGTTTAGGAATGGTCGTCCAAGGATTAGTGGAACAGTGACATCCTCATCCATCTCTAGAATCACGAAGTCAACCGGAAAGGTGAATTTTCCTACGTTTACTAGCATGTTCTCAGCAATTCCTAACGGGTACTGAAATGATCGGTCTGCTAGGCGGATGCTCATCCTGGTGGGTTTTAACACTCCAAGGGCAAGTTTAGCATATAGTGAATACGGCATCAGATTTATGCTAGCTCCTAAGTCTGCTAAAGCACTGCAACTGTAGGTATTACTGAAGTTGCATTGGATCAGAAAACTCCCTGGGTCATCCAACTTGGGTGGTATCGTGTTTTTCACCAAGGCTGAACATTCTGTGTTTAAGAATGCGGCTTGCTCCTCCGATGGCTTTCCTTTGTTCATGACCAGCTCCTTGATGAATTTAGCGTAGTTTGGCATCCCTGCAATCAAATCAACAAGAGGAACGTTAATATTAACAGATTTAATCATGTCACAAAATTTACCGTACTGCTCCCGCATTCTTGCTTTTCGTAATCTTTGAGGATATGGAACATGAGGTTTATAAGCTTTAATGGGAACTTCCTCCACTGGTTCAGGTGTTTTTGTCTTGGGTTGAACCTGTGGTGCCTCGTCCTCATCGTCCTCGATCTCGAAATCGTCAATAACCGGCTCAGCAGATCGGTGCTGCGCACCGAGGTGGTCAGAACCTAGGTGTTGCGCACCATGAGGTGGGTGCTGCGCACCTGGGTGCTGTTTTGCTCCATTTTCGTCTTGATTTCCTCCATAAGCTTGTCCCGAGCGTGTAGTGATTGCATTAACATGTTCATCTCTGTGTTTTTGGCAGGGTGGCATTCCGTCTCGTGGTCCTTCGGTTCTTCCAGGATGTTGATATTTTGGCATTTGATTGGTGGAGTTATTTCCCTGATTCGGTTGTCGTGGATTTGGTTGAGTATTGCTTGGTATTTGGCCCGGTTGCCGATTTGAGTTCCGCTCGTTCATCCTATCGAACCGTCTCTCCAAGTCTTGATGTGCTGCCTGCTGATTTCTCTGTCCTTGCTCGATTTGATCAGTTAAAACTTTAAATTGTTTACGGACATCGTCATTGGTTGATTTTTGGGTGTTGATGAACGATTTCAAAAGATCTTTAATGCTTGGATCTTCATCTTCGTTCTTCGGTGGATCGTATCTTTGTCGTGGTGGGGAGCGTGTGTTATTTCTTTGCCATCCGTTGTTCCGATTGTCACCCCGGTTGTGGTTATCTCTGTAAGGTGGCCAATTTGATCCCCGATTAGGATAACCATACTGTGCGTAGTTGGCATCCTCCACTTGATTACACTCACTAGCATAGTGAGGTCCTCCGCATCCTTCACGTCCATTCTTCACCAAGTGCATGTCCTTCTCTATCCGTCCCATGCGCTTATCAATTCTATCCGCTAATGTCTTGACCTCTTGAACTACCGAAGATATTTCATGGCTACTCTCAGCTTGAGCAACTTGTCCTCTGTGTTTTCGGCCTCGACCATCATCTCGATACTCCCTTGATAAGCTTATGACCAGCTTGTCTTCCATTAGGTTGTATGCCTCGTTGGTGGTTTTGTACATGAAATCTCCTCCTCCGGCTAGATCCAACTCGTTTTGAGACTCCTTGGTTAGTCCGTAAAAGAAAATTTCAATAATGTTTTCCTTGCCCAATCCGTGACCATAGCAACCTCTCAGCATCTCTTTTAGTCTAGCCCATGCTTCAGTGGAAGTTTCTCCATCTTCCTGTCGGAATCCTCTGATGTCTCTAAGTAATTTCCTACCCAAGGCGGGTGGGAAAAATCTTTTGATGAAAGTCTCGCGCATTTGTGTCCATGTGGTGATTGAATTTTCTTCTAGCTCCTCGAACCAAATCTTCGCATCTCCGGTGAGAGACGAAGGGAACAATCTGAGTTTGACACCGTCGCTCTTGCCTTGACCATATTTGAACATCTCACACAGCTCGTTGAATTTGGCTATGTGTTTATGCGGATCTGAATTGTATCGCCCATCGAACGTGTTGTCTTGGATCATCTTGAGATGGTGACCCTTGACAACAAAATCATCACCCAAGTCCGGGGTGGTGATTGTCGACCCTCGGGTGGGTGGCACTGCTACAGCTGCGGCCCGTCGGTGCATTGGTGTGTCCAAAGGATCCATAGCTGGTTGCTGTTCCGGTTTGTCTTCACAAAACACTTCCTCGACCTCTGAGTCTGAACTGCTTCCTCCTTCCTCCGAAGACGCAATGTCTTCAAACTTGACGGGTGAAACTTGATCAAAACTTGGTGGTGTCTGAAGTGATAAGTTGCCTCTTCTCTTGCCTCGTCTCTTTGATACTCCTGGATTTGACTTTGGACTCGCGAGTGGTAATCCCGAAGCCCTTGTGTTCATCAACTACCTGAAATACCTGAAAAGACAAAAAAACAAGAAAAGCGTAAAACGTACCGGTGTTATGACAATAAAAAGTAACTTCTAAGTAAATAAATACTCAAAAGGATCGTATCACAAATTCGAAACAAAAAACGAAAAATCAGTCCCCGGCAGCGGCCCCAAAAACTTGATGTGTAAAATCTATTCTTAAATTTAAACCTACTCTTTCACGCAATTACACACTTCTAGGCAGTGGACCTATCCGTATATAATATAGTTTAAAGCAAGTATAGGTTCGTTCGCAGGGACTAATTTGTTTTAAATTCCGAATTAATAATACTTGAGTATTTGTGGGGGTTTTTATCGTAACAAAAGGTTGCAAGTAATTAGTAAAAAGAGTTGATTAATTAAAATCGAGCTAAAAGTAATTGATTTAATCAAATAATGAGAAAATATACTTGTTTGACACTTCACCTATTTTCCGTTTAAATTTACGAAATCGATTGTTTTCAAAACTTCTAAGATATAATAAAAGTCCTCCCGAATCTTTCACTAACTTTAATTATCTTTAATTACCCCGTTCCTCCCGAATACAGTAATAACTATTAATAACCAAGCAATAAGCAACAAGTCCGTTTTTAGTGATTTAATCTTATAGAGTTTCCTTCCGAATAACTCCTCTAATTATCAAGTCCTTCCGAATCTTAACAAATAGACTTACTCACTTAAATTTAATTACCTAAGTTGGGATTACTAAGTCCTCCCGAATCCTAGTAATTTTAAACCAGTTATAGACCGACCGATTATTTCATACAACCTATCTAATCTATCTAGATTCCTCCCGAATACCCAGAATGTTGATTAAACAAATTATATATAAACAACTCTGATAATATACTAAAATTTAAGCAATTAAGGTTCAACGATTAAACACAAAAACATAAACAATCGATAACGATAAATAAACTTCAAATAGGATCCGTGGTTCAAACAAGCATAACGGAAATTTAGCTACTCATGATCAAGTCTAAAACAGCAAATAAATTGTTAGAAAGCATTCTGGAAAAATAATTCAAACTAAAAAGAAACAAACGAAGAATTTCTGCAAAACTCGTCGTGACCGCCGTTAGCCGAAAAGATGATCTTCCTAGCTTTTAATCCTGCTTCTAAACGTAAATACCAGCTCCAGAGACTTAGAATAATAATTGATGATGATTTCTGGCCGAATTAGCTCGGTATTTATAAGCAAAAGCAAAGCGGAAAACGTATTCGACTCGAATTACAACTCTTCATAATTATCCTTCAGTGCGCAGCACCCATACATAGGTGCGCAGCACCGCGGCTATCTTCAATCCGTGTTCAAGACCAACTGAAATTCCTCGGTGCGCAGCACCCCTCTCACTTGTGCGCAGCACCTGTCCAATTTCTCCGTCATTTCGTCATTTAAGCTCATTTCTTCACTCCTTTTCCACTTCCCGATCATGTAAACCTGTAAAATAGATAAAAACACTTTTCCACACGATTAAATGTAAAAACATATCCTATCCATCATGTTTACTATGAAATGTGACAAAATATCGCATATAAATATCTATATAAATATGCGATATCAATCAGGAGCTGCCATGGTTGATGTAGATAGTCCTACACACACTTAACTTGAATGTGTATGAGAAGAGAGAGAAAAATAGTGAGAAATAGTGAGAAATACATAGAGAAAAATAAATAGTGAGAGATGGAGGCGGTTAAATAAAAGGAATAGATATGGATTAGGTTAAATAAATTTAAATGAAGAATTAAATTAATAATAACTTCATAAACTACCCCTAAGCCTTTTATAAATTAATGCCTTAGGTTTAACTTAATAACAAAACTGTCATCAGGTTTTATAGCCATTGATCAAATTATTAATGGTCCAGATCTAGTTCTCGTAGTTTTCGCAGAATTTTGAGTTCTCGCAGGAACTATTCAATATATATATATATATATGGTTTCAAATTAAACCACTTAAATATTTAGTAACCATAAGAACCACTTTTTAACCATTCATTTATAAATATACTTAAAAATATCATTACTCTAGAACAAAATTCATAACACACTTTTTCTTTCTTACCTTTTTTTACTCTAGCAAAGAAGGAAATAGGTCTCAATTATCTTAACCAACTAGAATAATATAACACTTTGACAAGGCATGATTAAATTGTATGAGTATGGTGCTAATGCAATATGTGGCCAAATGCAATGCTATAATGTCAAATTTATACACATGTTTTCGGTTTTGAATGAACTTCATGTTGGAAAAAGGTTTTCTTAATAAGATTCCCTATACATACAACCTAAAATGCGTTGATTGTATGTATCTAATAATATGTGATACATAAAAGTTATATGTATTTAATTGGTTAGATACATATAATAATAATATTTTAAAGTTAGATAATTACAGTATACAAAAATTAAGTTTAATGCATACAATTGTCCTTCAAATAAATTTTATATTTTTAGACACTTATCCCTATAAATAAACGTATCAAATGGTATCCAAATGATATAGTAACATGAAAGGAAATAACCACCCAATAAAATAAGTGTTTAGGTTCAACCAAAGCCAATGCCTCCGAAATAGCCAGATAAATCCTTAAGTGTAACGCCATAGAACATAGTCGGACGCTTTGACCCCAAGTCATCCTATATATCTTTGAGCACAAACCCAAGAGGCTAAGTCTCCATATTGTTCATAAAACTCTTTGATAGATTATCGGGTTAATTGTTTGGAAATGCATCGAACTTTACACCCAAAACTATTGTATGCATCTATCTTCTAAACCATCTATTGTATTCAGTTATCTTCCAAATTAGTCTAATATCAGTACGATTCAACATTTAACCGGCTCCATGATGATGTGGATCAGGTTTTATATATTTCTAATATTTAATATATGATATGACAGCCACATATCATCAAACCAAAAGTTTAAAAATTCTAATTTCTTCTTGATTTAATCTTTCATTTATATCTATCTTCATTTATACCTATATTATTATTATTAAGAATCCTATTTAATCTTCAGCCACGCCTCAACCGCATCCACCAAATAAAGCGGAGGAAAATCACACACACCAAACGTCTTCTCCTTCATCGCCTTAACGACATCGTCTTCTCCTTAGATACTCCATATTGTAATAAAAAGGAATTTAGTTTTTCGTTACCTCCTGACTCCATTTTACAAAGCCGAATCTCCGACCATGAATCCATGGTAACGGATCGGACGAATGAGATGTGGACACCTTGACCGCGGTGTTTTCCGGAACATTCAAGACACATGAAGATTTCGTACGAGACGGAGGCCCATTGGGGATTCTTTTGGGAACAGTCCACGCAGATCTTGTTGCCGGGCTGGGATTGGAGGTCACGGAGACGACGTGATGCCGCCATCGGACTTCAAAAATGAAGAAAAAGCTATAGAAATAAGCGATCTTGGTGGCTTCCGGAGTTGGTGGTGGCTGTCGGAATTGGTGGTTTTTTGTCGGATTTGGTTGCTTCCGTAGTTAGTGGTGGTTGTCGCCGGATTTTTTGGTTGCCAGAGTTGGTGGTGGTGGTGGGATGGTGGTTGACGAATTTGCTCGATTAAGTGGTGATGAAAAGTTTTGGGGTTGTGTTGGGTGGAACAAAAGTAAGACCTTAAAAGTCATAAACAAAGTCAACAAGTGGGTTTGTTGAGAAAACCTCCTACGTGGCATGACACATATTATAAAAGGATTATTAAAAATAAATAATTACTAGTTACCTATACAGAAAGTAACACCTACATATTATAGATTAATTTGAAAGATGGATGCATATAATAGTTTTGGATATAAAGTTTAATCCATTTCCAAACAATTAACCAATAGATTACCCAAGCGAGTAAAACATTCTAAAGGAGGTACATGATCGTAATCTTATCACGAAATCTCACTACAACATGTTTTATGTCCTAACTTCATGATTGAGTTAGGTCCTACTCGATCTCATAATCTCCATTCTTATTAATAAAAAGGAAAAACAAAAACCTGTAAATATCTCCAATCGTCTCCTCCCCACCTGAAAAATAATTTAATTATCATTTTCTCACATTTAAATAACTTGTTCCAAAGAAGACGTGTTTCATTTGTAGATCTAAAAAAGTCTCCCATTAATTCGCTCTCATCTTTTTCAATCTCATCCACTGTGTGAAAAAAAAACATCATGGGATTCGAAGAAACTAATAAGAATTCATCTGAAGCAAGTTCATCATCACACATCCTAAACCTCCCACGCGAAACCACCCCACTTCTCAAATCCTCACCAACCCCCCTGTCTTCAAATTTCAAAACCTTCGCAAACGTATTCATCGCCATAGTCGGCGCCGGCGTTCTCGGTCTCCCGTACACATTCAAACGCACCGGTTATCTCACCGGAACTCTAACCGTTTTCGCAGTCGCGTTTTTCACTAACCACTGTATGATGCTTTTAGTCAAAACGCGTAGGAAACTTGAATCAGTCAACGGTTTTTCGAAGATAAATTCTTTCGGAGACCTAGGATTTACTGTCGCTGGTCCGGTCGGGCGGAGTTCGGTTGACATCATGATTGTTTTGTCACAAGCTGGTTTTTGTGTTAGTTATTTGATTTTTGTTTCGAATACTTTGATTAATATTTTTAATATGACGTCAGCAAATGATAGTATTTTAGGCTTGTCATGGAAAACATTTTATATTTGTTTGTGTTTTCCGTTTCAATTAGGGTTGAATTCGATTCCGACTTTGACACATTTAGCTCCTTTAAGTATTTTTGCGGATGTGGTTGATATTGGTGCAATGGGTGTGGTGATGGTGGAGGAGGTGATGATTTATTTGAATGCGAGACCAGTTTTGCAAGCGTTTGGTGGGTTTTCGGTTTTCTTTTATGGGATTGGTGTGGCGGTTTATGCCTTTGAAGGGATTGGGATGGTGTTACCCTTGGAATCGGAGATGGAGAATAAGAGTAAGTTTGGGAGGGTGTTGAGTGTGACTATTGGTTTTATTGCTTTGATGTTTGCGTCTTTTGGTGTGCTGGGGTATTTTGCGTTTGGTGATGAGACGAAAGATATTATTACTACGAATTTAGGGCAAGGTTGGTTGAGTAGTTTGGTTCAGTTGGGGCTTTGTTTGAATCTTTTTGTGACGTTTCCTTTGATGATGAATCCGGTTTTTGAAGTTTTTGAGAGGATGTTTTGTGAAGGGAGGTATAGTTTGTGGGTGAGATGGGGTATGGTTTTGATTGTGAGTTTAGTCGCACTTTTGGTGCCGAATTTTGCTGATTTTTTGTCTTTGGTTGGTAGTAGTGTTTGTATTGTGTTAGGATTTGTGTTGCCTGCGTTGTTTCATTTGATGGTGTTTAAAGATGAAGTCGGTACGTTGGGGTGGATTAAAGATGGAGCCTTTATTGTTTTTGGTGTGATTTTGGCTATTACCGGTACGTGGACTTCTTTGCTAGAGATTCTTGCACCAACTGCTTAAAGGATTAAGTCGTCATTTCATTGTCAAAGCTTTTAGAAAAACTTATGAAAGGCGGAAAGGTAATATTTTTGACGTGTTTTGCCTGAAATTTTTGAATGAAGATCTGAGCTTAAATCGAAATGGTGTATGGTTGTGGATATGTAAGTGGTTATATACAATAATTTACCTTTGGTTCAATCTTTGGTTCATGATTGTGAATCATTTGAGTGAGGCTAAACTGATGCTGAGATGATTGAAATCGAAGGATTGGATATATGAAGGTAGAGTTTTATTTGTTATTATGTTTAGTAATATTGAATAATAATGTACTTTTAAGTTCCTTTTTCCTGGGAAATCTTGCTTATCTGTATTGTTAAGTTGCTACATGTACTCGAAATAAGTGTATGATTTTTTGTATTTATCAATTTGATATATTCGCTTGTATAAGTTGTTATAATTATGAACTAAACGTGATGATTGTGATATGATTCAACATGTTTTACTAGATACCCATGATGGTCTTGCAGATACTACTTTCTTTGTAAGTATAACAAAATGAAACCCAACATTTGACATAAGATTGGTATATTCATCATCTGCACATAGCTAGATACTATAGATTTAAGGTTTCAAAATTCAATGCTTTTTGGTTGGCATTGAATAATCAAAAACTAAGTGATTTAGATGACAAGTGCTACTCTTGTCTCCGCATTCAATATCAGAGGTATTTTGCAATCTATAAAGCACCAATAAACAACACACATTTATAATTCTTTTAAGAATGTTGGCAGGCAATTCAGATAATATTATCGTAGAAATACGTTTAAAAGCATGCAAAACCAATGGCTCATAAATATGAGCTTATACTTTACACATGTGCTAGGTGATATCAATCGATAAACTTGAATATACATATGAATATCTAAACATAAAAAGAATCACAACCTCAAACTTGAATATACTGACATTAACAAACCTCAAAGAAAGGGATAACGCATGAGAGCTCCACGAGTCCAAGCCCCCAAAAGCCGGATGTCTATTGCAAAAACTAAAATGCCTTCCAACCATCTACTGAATCTCGTCTTGGTGTTTCACTCGGCTTAAACGGGTCGTGTGACCCAAAAGGATCTGTATCGTCAAAAGATGGGAACCCATGGTTGTAATCAGATGTATCATTGGTGCTTCGCATTGAATCAAACCTTGTGAAAGATTCACGAGTCTGAGGCTGGAATAGTGAATGACCAAAATCGGAATCAGCAGTACTCTGCATGGAATCAAATCTGGTAAGGTTTCGAGGAGGATAGAATCCCTGATCGAGTTCAGAGTCCTGTGCAGTGCTACGGAATGAATCGAATCTAGAAAAGGAGTCCCGGGGAGTAGTACTGTTGAAGGAGTCGAATCTAGAGAAGTTGCTGAATGAGTTGTCTTCTGGACCATCATTGGCAAACATGGGTGTGCTGGGAACCGAGTCTGCAAAAGCTGAAGCAAATGGGCGTCGCGGAGAACCAGCATTACTATAAGCAGGGGTGCTTGGAACTGAATCCGCAAAAGACGAAGCAAATGGACCCTGGTTATAGAACAGGTTGTTACCAGGTGGTGATCCAGCGTAACTGTAGGAAGGAGTGCCTGGAACTGAATCGAATTTGAACGTGCTCTTCTTTGGGATCTCTGTTCTGATCGGGTTTAGTCCTCCCCAGCTATCAGAAGAATCGAATAATGTATTTCCAGGAAGACTCACTTCATCAATATCCTGCAAAGAAAGATCTGTTACAAACCAACTAACAGAATCCTCAATGAATGGGTGCTTTAATAGGCAATCAAATACCTTATGGGCTGGAGCAGTAAAATCCCAACCGGCGTCTGAATCATAATGACTGTCAAAAGTAGCCTTGTTTGGCTCATCAAATATTCTGTTATCCGAGAACCCAGATTCGCTGCACCAACAGAAAGAAACAAATTCAGAAAATGAACCCTTCTTTTTGTTTTCCTAACATTTAATTTTTCCGTAGAATGAACGGCAATAACACTACTATACCTTTGGGCACGTGGTGAGCTATCTAGGAATATCTTTGATGGGCTTCCTGTGTCCTTCACGCTGGCAGCAGGGCTATCAGGAGGAGTTTTTACAGAGTTATCTTTATGTTGCTCAAATGATTCAAACTCTGGTGTCTCGTCTTTTGATGCCAGGATCTTTTCAGATGTATCATTAGCGTGCAAGGATGGGTCTGTAGTTTCTTTTTCATCTCCGAAAACAGACTTCTTTTGAATTGGTAAGGCCTTCGGTTTTGGAGGAGCTATAACGTTTTGCACATCAAGTGTGAGCTCTTTGACAAATGTAAATCCTGCAAATTCCACATATTCATTCATCGGGATGTAAATGTATCATAACCGAACAATTTCAGGGTACAATTCAGCAAGTTTTGAAGCTTATGTAACAAAAGGATTTTAAAGTCACTACAAACCAAGTTATATAGGTGGTATTTTGTTTACCTTCATCTTCAAACTTATCCCAATTTTCATCCCAATCAGCCGCACCTTCTTGAATCCCAGCCTGCCAACCTGAACGATATTTCAAAAAAACAAACATTTAAGTAAATGATTGCACCAGACATAGATTTGAGCAACAAAAATTTCAAGTTTTTTTTTACTTTTAGTTCAAAGAAAATTTAGACGAATTCACTTCTATATCACACATGACTCTGTCCTGTGCCTATATTATAATCGACATTAATTTGGACAACATAAACCAAATAGAAAACTTGGCATACCCTTACAACTGCCATCCACACGCAGGAGACAGTGAACATGAGGATTTTAAAGAAAGCAGAAAAACTTACAAGTGAATCAAGATGTACAAAAAGGGAGTAAAGGAACAATTATCCCAAATATTCGACTAAAGAAAAATAACTTCAATATTGCTAAGTTAACTATCACTGTCTAGAGTCTACTTTTAGAAATAAACATGTATAATTGATTAAGTTACACATTTTAAAATTTAAACCTAATAAAAATTACTATTACAAACTCAAAAGAAAGGCAGTTAATAAGTGGTCAAAGTACAAAACTGACATTTTACTAAAGTAAGTTACAATATGATTATACTTTTCTTAAATTGTGGCTTTATATTGAGTAGACCTATCTCGAGAAGGGAGGGAGTAACCATAACTCCATTTTTCAAGTCAAATAGATCATGTTTCCTTTTTTACACGTACATAATTGTCGTGGATAGATAATCAATTGAAAGAACAAGCAGGATCTTCTTAAGACATGGAAAATGTTAAAGAAAAGAACAGTGTGTATGTTAATCTAGTTCATCACTAAAGAATATAACAAAGAAACAAAAAATTAAATGCAAAATAACCACTACACTTGCAGATTTTAATAAAAAGTTGGTAGAGGTATATGGTGGACATGAGATTACCAAAAGGCAGCTCAACAAGGGATGTTGGTTTCCCACGTAATCCATACATTTTGCAGCGCTCGTTTAAGGATTTTACTTGTTCTTCAAGCTCTGCTTGAATGCGATCAGCTCGGACCTAGCAATTAAGTATCATGATGTTACGGTTTTATGTACAGAATCAAATGACAGAATATATGTACGTGTAGCAAAACTATCAGCATAGAAGATACCTGATAATCATCAGGCTTTCCATCCTGCTCAAGCTTGACAATTGCCCGGTAAAGCTCCATCTTTTTGTCCTAAACATATCAAGCACAAGAGAATTGTGTGGAATCTATTTCAAAAAGGGTTAACAAAGGGCTTGTAGCCTGGCGGTATGTGAGTTGACCCATTAACCTAGAAGTTGTGGGTTCAAGTCCCACAAGGGACTGAAGTGTGAATAATTGTGCGGTGTAATGAAGTATTTGCCTTTCTTGATAAAAAAAAATCAAAAAGGCACGTTCATAAAATAATTACTTATAAAAAAGTGTAATAAAACAAGCTAGCTAGTTAACCTGCATATCACGAAAACTGGCTTCCTCGATAGTCAATTTCGAAGCTACATCTCCAGACTGCTTGTATTTGTCTTCATATTTCTTTGACAGTAACTCGACCTGAAAAACACGCAACTCGGTCAACAATAAACAGCTATAATATGAAAAATATTTCCATATATTAAGCGATATTCATATACCTCTTTTTTATCAGCAGATACCCTTTCTGTAATCTCATTTAATCGAGAATCACATCGGCTCTTGTACAGAACCTGAAACAGAACATAAAGGGGGTAGCACGTTTATATAATCACTTTTAAATGTTTATCAATTGAGAATTCTGACTAAAAGCAACAACCCGATATAATATTCAAGAGAAAAATCATTTGATCTCTACGAACATCCAGGATTTTTTTGTCCACCTTTCTAGGTAAAAACCCAGGAAATCTATCACCTATAGATTTTCTATATCTGTGGTCATACTTATTTCCTTGCATTATACATATTTAACGTGAATTCCATGAAATGTTCCAGGAAAAAAAACCCCAACAATTATAGAAAGAACAAGTGGCAATAAGTACAGATTAACATTCTAGATTAATTATGTAGTATTCTTCTAAGTCTATTAGTTAAATAAAATGCTTTTACAGAAAACAAAACTTGCTTTCTAAAATTCAAATTAATACCCAAAATTGACGACTAATACTTCATACTTCGATAAGACAAGTATCATTTTGTTTGACCCCGTTAAAAAAGAAAAAACTTACAATTTCCTGCATCTTGCTTCTGTAAAACTCGATCTTTTGTTTAGCTTCCAATATCTCTTTTTCAAGTTCACCAACCTGGCCCAGAAAAAGATGTGACAAGAGAATCAGAAATGTGTGTTTGCAGAGCCATGTAATGGCCACTACAGATGGATTCAGAAAAGCACCAAAACAAAACTTTTACATTACTGAACATTCGTTACGTTCATCTGCTTATTTTCTCGAGATATTTATATGCCAACATGATTAGTCTGTCCAACACGTGTTCAGAAGTAAAATGGGGGATATATTTAGAACTACAAAGGACATGATATTTCCCACTCCCGGTTTAGTATACTTATAATATTTTGTATTGATCACATACTATTAGCTGGAAGATTAAAGTTACACATTAAGTAGATTATAGAAGCGGAATTACAAATATCACCTTTTTATCTGCCTCTGTTGCCTCCTGGAACCTTAATTTTAATGCACTCTGCTCCTCAGTACTAAGCTGGTCCATTAAATGCTTCTCCAGCACAGGAACTTTAGGCTTTTGGTGTCTAGGCTGTACATCTTCCTCCGGTGCAGCTATCGGAACTGGTACTGGACGAGGTGGCCTTGCTGCACCTTGATTGACCTGTCGTTGGGCAGTCATCCTATGTCCTTGTTGGACACCTATACACAGAAAAAAAAAAGATTCAACAAAAAAGGGTAAATGGATGAGGTTTTCCCAGTTCAGGTTACCCGGGGAAGGCGGGTCTTTTTGACTCAGATGTACGTAGCCTAACTGGGGTATCCCCGTGACAGATTTTAGAACCTTTCCCTGGCCACCCCCAAGGTGTTTGGTTAGGGAGTTTCAAACCTGAAACCTCTTGTGAGATGATCAGGATGCCTAACCACTACGCCACCTTGGTGGTTGTTAAAGAAACACTAACATTCAATGTGGGGAAAATAAGACTGTGTATTTAGCACTTGGAAACATGAAAGGCATCCATAATAGCAGCATCTACCTGAATCAGGTCGCCAAACTGGAGCTCCATAAGCAGCAGGTGGTTGACCTGATGGAGGAAATGGTGTCCCCTCAAATATAACACCAGCTGGAAGCACCTTAGGAAGAGAACGCCCTTCCCTGTGTCGCTCCATAAGGTAGAGAGCAATACAAAATTCCTTCAAAGAAAGCATGCTGTCATTGTCCTGATCGGACAAGTCCCACACCTGCTTTAGGGTCTCTGAAATAGCGAAAATCCAAAATATAATATAAATAAAATTGATTGCATACTCATTTTACATGTACCTCGTCGGGACAATTAACAGCAAGAGCATTCGTCGATATTAATGAACCTTAATTTATATTATTATAAGAATCTACTCAACTAGATGTGTCTTTGACTATTCGTATTAAGAAGTATCATTACAGGAACTCTACTGAAGACACTAAAAGATTGGAACGAGGGAACTGAACCATCTCATAAGCAATAGATACTTTCACTTGCTCGACTAGAGTTCATTATTAAATAGTTTTACAAAGAAACTAAACCCTAGCATCGATTTGCAGCAAACTTAAGTAATAGACTTCATCTACATATTCAAATAGTTTATTTTCCAGCATTTAGTTTCACTGATCCATTTCTAGTATTTACCAAATAACTGATGTGTGTTGAATTAATTAACAGAGCCTAGAACCGTTAGGGAAATAGGAGCAGTACTATGCCTACTAGTTTATTACTTTGTAAGAATTGACGCATTGTCAGTGTCAAAACTAAAAATGACAAGCCATCTATGCCACTTTGCCTTTTTTTCTTTAAGGCACTAAAACCCTGATTTAATTTCTGTGCTATATTTGTTTTCCTCATATCTCCAAAAGCACATTTTTGCTGAAAAACAAAATGAATAAAAGCTCGTGCTTTGCTTACTAATTTCAGTTCTTTATTTTTTGTTTCCTCTATTTGTTATGTTTTGCTGTACCTATCAACTTAGCATAATTTAATTTGCTTTTGCGGGAAAATTGGTTGCATTGTTATAATTTGGCTAAGCTCATGTCTCTCAATGAGAGTTCTCGATATGGATAGAGAATAACTCTCCCACTTTCCTAAATCTACAATTTCCTTTTTGTGTTTTCAACCAACCACAATAAAATTTTCTATAATAATGACAGGTTTGTATTTGTCTTTGAAAAGTGTACTTATGTTTTTTCTGGACTGGGACAGCGGAAAATATTTGCAGCATCTTCGCTTATGTGTATGCATAAGCTTTCTTTGTAGTTGTATTAACTCAATAAAGAAAGAAAAAAAGTTACAGGGTTGCCTACCTCTTGGCAGCTTCCAACTTAAGAACAGAGTGCGGGCCTGTTCACCCGTAATTTTCCCATCTCTGTCTGTATCTACTTCCACAAATACCTTGGTGTACTTTTGGATATCGGACTGTGTCATCTTTGGCCAAGGTTGCATGGACTGACCTGAAGGAACATGTTCAGGTCTAACAGAAAAGCTGGAGGAATTCTGCACAGGAATTTGCTGATTTTGTTTCAAATTTGACTGCATTTGCTGGCTTGGGACAGCGGTTGGTTGTTGGGCAATGTTGATTTGGGTGGCTTGACTTGGCACATTGGGAAACTGGGTTCCAACAGGGGCAGTGCCATTGGAAGATGAGACATTTAACCCAGGTACAGTTGAAACAGGCAATGGAGAATTCTGCTTTCCCTGGGATGAATCGGTAAAAAATTTATCACCAAATGCTGAGTTTGACACAAACCCATTTCCTGCAACAGGGCCACTAGAATCTTTAGCTCCGGTCCCAGCAGCAGCGAAAGTAGAACCATTTGGTTTGGATGCAACATTTTCCGAAAAGCTGTTAGGGCCCTGTGGTCTAGGCTGTACCGTGGCTGTCCACCCTGATGATGCAAGCCCACTGTTAGGAACTTGAGGAGATGCAACAGGTGTGGGGCCAGCATTCTTTTCACCGAGCCAATCATTGAAGAGGCTTGAAGTTGAAGGACGAGGAGTCGACATTGTGGGTCCACTTGGCAGTCCATGATTCACTCCATGCTGTGGTTGCAATGTGGAGTTAGGAAGTGGTGCCACCTGTGGCCTCATGTTTTGACTTTGCTGAGGTTGATAACCTTGTGGCCCTCGTATACCCATGTTATTATGAGAAGGTACTGGTGCCACCTGTGGCCTCATGTTTTGACTTTGCTGAGGTTGATAACCTTGTGGCCCTCGTATACCCATGTTATTATGAGAAGGTACTGGAGCACTACTACGAATCTGCTGGACAGGTGGACCCGCATTTAAGTTTGCCTGAGGAGCAGGTAAGGCTCCAAGATTGATATGAGGAGCAGGAATTTTAGCAGAAGCAGGTCCATACATTGCGCTCTTCACGATATCTGGAGTAAGGTCTCTCTTACTTTGTGCAACTGTTACAAGTTTGAGAGCATTGTAAAACTCTCGCCGCCCAAGGTAACCAGTACGAGTTTGATCAGCATATGTCCATATCTACATAATAGATTTCAATTTGTTAATAACCATGACCTTGGGTAAGTACATAGGAACAAATACAAAAGAAGCAAAGTAGAGGGATAACCTTCTCTTGATTACATGAAAACTAAGGTAAAAAACCTAATCCGTTTACATGTAAGTTTCAAGCATGGATATATGTATTTATTGGGTGAAAGACATGAATAAATCTCAGACATAGACTGAATATGATTCCAAAAGAAAATGAAAGGCTCATACATAAGTGAAACATAAATGCAAGTTTGTATTGACTCGGCATTCTAAACTAAGCAAAGGCTCAGTGCAAAATTTATGTGGAATCAAAGCATTTCCTTTGTCCTATAAATTTACTTTTTAACCATCTAAGCCTATAATAAAGTGTAGTTAGGTAATACTTAATGATAACTGGTAAATAGCTATCACATCATAACTTAATAGCAATAAATTTACTTTTTAACCATCTAATCATGACTTAAATACGGGAAGTCAAGACTCCCGTATCTTCATATAAAGCCTTAGTTAAGTTGGCAGCATTATTAAATCATGCTACAAACTATATTAATTCAGAATTTCTCCACAAATGTATATATTGTAAATTTGTGGTACATCATGTCAGTAAGGCGCGGCACAAAAATAGCATTCAACTTCAGACTGCAAACACTATATTGTGAGCACCTACAACCTACTTCACTAATAAACGACTAAAATGAAAACCTATCTTCATAGATGTCATGTTGACTCTCGATCCGAAATCTCAGTACGTGTGCATAATAAATCTATAATATTCAAAACTTACGCAACTCTGACAAATGAGTAAACATTTCTATAGCACTACTAAAATACTAATCATCAAACGATATCGCAATCGGATATATAGTCATAGATATATACTACCTAAATTTCATATATAGCAGACAATCATATATCTAATCATATCAATCAGATAAAATAAAACTTCAAATAATTCAAAATCAAAACAATAAAACGGAATTATACGAAAAACTAGTAACAACCTGAGCGAGAATTGGCGTAGGCAAACCAGAGGCTTTAAAAAACGAAACAGCTTCAGCGCCACTAATCCGATCATCATGATCCAAATCTGCTCTTTTGAAGTATAATTCGAATTGATCCATATTAACCGCCATTTTGAAGATCTAGAATAATAGTAGAAATGAAGTGATTAGATTCATAAAATAAGGATCTGTGATTGATTCAATTTGTGTGCGGAGAATTGAGGATCTGGAGTTCTAGGGTTTGTGAGATCGAGAGAGAGGGAGAGAATTCTTTTGTGTCAGAGAGAGTGAATGGGAGTTGCCATCATTGGACGGGGAGGGGTATTAAGGTCATTTTGGTTTGTTTGGGATGACATTGATGCCACAGCCAACTCGATCCATCTTGTCAAAAAACACTAGTTATTAAACTACTCCTTTAAATAATTTACCCACTCTAGAATAATGTATGAAATATTTACCTACGTAATGCGCGAGATATTAGAAACGTATATTGATCAAAAAAGTTAATCGAACTCGAGTCTCTAAAAACAACGTGATGCACTAACTGAGACGGCCTACACTTTTGTCCTAAAATTCAGGGGCGAATCTAGGCTTGGTCCAGACAGGTCCTCGGACCTACCTAAATTTTAAAAATCATATAGAAACGATGTCGTAATTTCTAATAGGTCATGCCTAAAAAATCCGAAATGACCTAGGTAAAATGTTTGTTTTACAACTTCTAACCAAACAGTAATCTTGGTGGAGTGGTTTCCACACCTTAGTTTGGAGTTGTAGTTCTAATCAACCATGTTTCAAACCTTGTTAACCCCACTTTTAATTTTTGAGAATTGCTATAACTATAAGCACTTTCTAAGAGTAGAGGCCCTTCAATCTACATAGAAATACATTTTAGCCCTTTCATATTATGAACATTTTAGTTACAAATTAACATATTTTACTAATAGTCATTAGCTGATGGTATGCTTTGCACTTCCAGTGTATAGATTATTTAACTATTGATTACTTATTTTTAACTTATTAATTTTTTCTATGGTAAAATTTAGATGAGCTTGAGAGTGGTACCGGTTTGAACCAAGAAGTGGGTATTAAACGGCCATCTTATACTCGTTGGGGTTCTCATTTTGCATCACTATTGAATATCAATAACATATATTCTTCTATTTGTGAAGTACTTGTAGAGCTTGGCAAACATGGTAGTGATTGTGATCAGAAAGCTAAAGCACTTCGCACCCTGAAGTTAGTAAAATCGTTTGATTTTGTATTTTGAAAAATGCGTTTTAGAAGGTATTAGCAACGAAGAAATTGTGAAAATATATCAAGTTATTAGACCTCGTCGGGTGCAATTGTAAGAACTTGAAATTTTTTTTGCTTTTGTCGGGTACAATTGTAAGAACTATAATTTCTTTTGTTTATATGACCCGATCCGCTAATAGTTTTTTTTTTTACTTATTCATGATTATCGGTTTCAATTAAATAGTGACCTACGTGCATTTGACTTCTAGACTCGCCACTGCTAAAATTAGTATTTTTTTTAAATAGATATATAGTGGTGGAGGGAGTAGAATGTTGGTCTCTTACGTATTGACAATATGATTCAACCATTCTAATAATATGATGTTTGGTAATAGTTTTCCTTTTAAAAAAAAATAGGTAAACTAATTTTATACAATTATCTTATATAAAAAAAACACTAAATAAAAACGTGATACCTTATTTGATATTCTACCCAAAAGACGAGCAAAGTTATTCAAATAACATTACTTATTCATATGTATATATTATGGGTTTCGGTAAAAGAAATTAAAGAAAATTATGCAACTAAATATTTTATTAAATAGTGTAAAAAATAAAATGATAAAATCTAAAATTCAACCAAAAGATAAGCGAAATAATAATCTATATCTATCTATAATATATAATAAAAGATGTGCATCAAAATCCATATAGCAAAGTGTAGACTTAAAAGGTTATGTGATGGTTTTATACATATATAATACGATTATCACATAAAACCATCACATAACCTTTTAAGTCTATTTTTGTAAAGTGTCACACATGTTCAGTTAACTCGTGTAATAATATGGTTAGGCAATTTTCAATTAACGATATCTAATACCGTAATCATACTTGTAAAATTATGAATGTAATTTTACAACCATGATTATTTGCTTAATGAAATTAACAAAGGTAATTAAACATCAAAATTTGCTTTTTAGGTATAACTGTTAGTTAACTTTTAATTGTTAAATTAATAAAACAAAACAAAAAGTGGTTTTTTTATTATTAAATTACCTCTACCCATCGGTTGGCTAACTTCAGCCGCCAGCCGGCTCCCAAACCACCCCCTACAACTTTTGATGTTTTTAACTAGTTAACTTGAATTACGGTCTGGCTGATACCACTATATGTATATATTTGGTCAAGTTGTCACACAATAATCAATATTAACTAAGTAAGAATAATACATTTGTTTGTTGTTTAACCTCGTTTAGGATTTATAATGAAATCCCTCTACATGTTTGTACACGACGCCTTCTTTGGCAACAGACTTGTATGCTAGTACGCGTTTATAAATTACACAACGTTTGTCAAACAACTCCTTGTTTCTCCTTGCTTTAACCGGATTCGAACCACCCCTCAAAATAGGTGTTCGGTCTTGCTTGTACTTGAAGGAAACCAAAACCGAATCCCCTTGTGGGATCTTTGGCCGATCGAATGGGAGGAATGAGTAGAAATCGGTTTAGGCAAAGAACCCTAAATCGATTATATTGTGTTTAGAATAATGAATTTGATGTTCATTATATAGCAAACAATTACTTGGGATGCAAGTTGTATTGAAATCAGGAAAGAATTCTTATTTACATAATAAACTCTCCCATTTGTCAATTATTAACACATTGATTAGTAATTAACATTTAATAAACGTATAGTCGTGTCTAAATGTCAATGTGTGCAACCCCGTAGGCTCAAATATTTATAGACACACATTTACTTGACTGTTCAATTACCAACAATATGCGTTGAAATATCCTAACTAGATAAAAGCTATGAATGTTGATTATCAAGCTCATGTTTCGAATGGGACTTGGGATCTTGTTATACGTTCATTAGATGCAAACGTGGTTTGGTCTATGTGGTGGTTCCAGTTGAAAAATAATGTGGATGGTTATTTGGCTCGGTACAAAGCTCCACTTTGTTGCCAATGGAAAAAGTCAATAGTTGGGAAAGATTGTGACATGAGTTTTAGTCCGGTAGTTAAACCAATAACGATTTAGATAATCCTTAGCCTTGCAGTCTCACATCAGTTGCCTATTCATCAGCTTGACGTGAAAATTGTGTTTCTTCATGGGGTCTTACAAGAGAAAATATACATGCATAAACCTCGAGGTTATCGTGACTCTTTTTTTCCTAATTAGGTTTGTAAACTGCATAACCATTGTCAGGTTTAAAACAAGTAGGGGTGTTCGTTCGACCCGGTTTCGGGTTAACATGGTTATTTGGGTTGTCCTGAACTAATAATTCACCAAAAACCAAACGGAATATAGTGACACTCAAACCAAACCATCCAAATAAGGGTTCAATTTATTTGGTCGGGTTTTGGATTACCAAAAAAAAGTACTTTGAAATTTTGAATTATTTTTATTCGAATAATTATACTACTCAGATGCAAATAAACCATTAGCAATTCATATTAGACTATTTGAATAAATATGTGTACTTAGATTTGCAGTTTGACTATTAGAATAATATTATTTGTATTTGGATTAGGTAATTAGAAAAGTTTTTTTGGTCAAGAAAATGATAATTCGGTTTTCTGTAGGGCCCGATTAAGGATGCGCAAAACCAAAACCGAACCATTAAACTAGTACATTATTTGGTTTCATCCAAAACTCAAATCAAAACCAAATAGCCCAACCCAAATAATCCAAATGACAACTGGATTGGGGCGGATTATTTGGTTAATCCGAATAATGAACACCCCTAAAAATAAGCCCTACGAGCATGGTATCAACGAGTTCACGGATTTTTATGAAAGACTTGTTTATCATAATGGGCACTCCAATACTTATCTTTTTCTTTATGTCAATGGCATGACATCGTATTCACATGCTTTGTTGGAGGCTATTGTTACATCTATATAAATCGAGTTATTTATTACTGACTTTGGTGATTTATTTTTATTCTATTTTTTAATGTTTCAGCTACACACGTCTGCATGTATGTTCTTGTAGCAACAAAGACAAGTTATTGATGTCTTGGAACGTGCTAAAATGATGCAATATAATCCATGTCGTACACTACACTTGTTGATACCGAGTCTAAACTCGATGGTTATGGTTCTCTTATTTATAATCCTACTATATACAAGTATCTTACATTTACGAGACCCAATATTTCTTACGCGATTCCTAGCGCCAAAATAGTGTGTCTCGTTCTAGTATTGATGACAAATAACGTGGTGTAACAAATGTCGTATCTGAATCATGTTGGTTACATAATCTTCTTCGTGAGTTTCGCACAACACCATCTAACGCCACCATTGTGACAATATTAATTCAATTTATATGATGACTATTTTAGTTAAACATCAACGAACTAAACATATTGAGATAAATATTCATTTTATTCGTGACTTAGTGGTTTTAAGTTACGTTCATGTTCTCCATGTTCCTTCTATATTTTAGTATGCATATATTTTCATGAAGGGATTACCATCTTCACCGTTCATGAATTTTCATTTAATATTCATAATTCTCCTGTCCATAAAAACCACGGGATGATAGTATATATATTGACATGCAATAAACATCGACATGTAATAAATACTTTCGAATTAGAATAACCAGTCAAAATATCAAATGATGTTGAAGCTTAACTTAGGTAATTTCATATTCAACTCTAGTCATTACCATATTAAATATTAGATTAGAATAATGTTTAGATTAGAAAGCATAATTACAATTATTAGATGTAAATAAGATCTAAACTAAAAAGAGACAAAGCATGAAAGAAACACCATCAAATCAACCCTACCATCCATTTCATGATGAAGTAAATAAAACTTAAAAAAGGAAACACCTCATTAACAAAGAATTCTAAAAATTAAAATCCTAAATAATCGGAGAAACAATTTCACCACTACTTTCCCCAATTTTTTCTCACCAAAATTCAACCAAATTTCAATTTCTTCTAATCAATCAATCAATCAATCTAATCTAATCAGTTCTTCAATTAATCAATTGAGCAATCATGTCGTGTTCATCATCATCTGCTTCTGAAGAAGATGAGGATTTTGATTGTTACCGGAAAGGTGGATACCATGCGGTTAGAGTCGGTGATACATTTGCTTCCGGTCGGTTTATTGCGCAACGGAAGCTTGGATGGGGACAGTTTTCCACCGTTTGGCTTGCTTATGATACACAAACTTCTGTAAGTTTTCATTTATGTTTCAATATGTGAGATCCGTGATCCGGATGTGATTTCTGACCTTGTTTCTATGTGGAATGTGAAGCGTCTTGTTAATGCTAACAAATGTAGATCGTTTGATTAGTTACTTATTGCGGTTTTCGATTCGTTGAATTTAGTTGAACTAAGCGTGCTTAGAATGACGTTTAAGGTTGTGATTCGGAGATTGCTTTATTAGAACAGATTATGTTTTTTTGAAATAAGTAGAGTTGGATTGTATATATACGATTTAATCATTGTCATTTTCGGTTGGTTGCATTTAGTTTGATTGACCGTGTTTAGGATGCCAATTACGGACATGTTTGCCAATTAAGAAATGTAGATCGTTTCGTTTGCTTATATGTATATGCATCTTTGATTAGTTAGTTTTTACCGTATTTGATCGGTTGAATTAATGGCGCTTATAATGACATTTAAGGTTGTGATTTGGGGATTGGTTGCATTTAGTTGAATTGACCATGTTTAGAATGTCAATCAAGGAGGTGTTTGCCAGTGTTTATCAAAACCGCTTATTGCTTTTTGAATTACTTAGATAACCTATTTCCTCCTCAAATGATCAGATTAGTGTTTATTAAAACCGCTTATTGCTTTTTGTAGTTAAAGTATTAGATATTACCGTTCCCCGAGCATTGTCCGTTCATCTTGCATTTTGGATTTCATTTGTATTTTGATCAATGAAAATTATATCGGTGTATTCTCATATTTACGGTTTCCTAAAGTTCAGCATGTTTACTTATATTTGTGTTAGGTTTGATAATAATTATTGCTGAAATTGAAAAATATATAAAGGGACTATTTGCATGGTTTGCCGGCATTCATAGTTCTTATGCTGTTATTTTGGTTGCCTTGTTTGTAGAAATACGTTGCACTAAAGCTCCAGAAAAGCGCACCAGAATTTGTGCAAGCTGCCGTTCATGAAATCGAGATTCTTTCTGCTATTACTGAAAATGATCCGAAAAATGAAAAATGTTGTGTACAATTAGTGGATCATTTCAAACACAGGGGCCCAAATGGGCAGCATTTATGCATGGTTCTTGAGTTTCTTGGTGATAGCATACTGCACCTTATTCGATATAACCGTTATAAAGGTCTTAACTTGAATAAAGTAAGGGAAGTCTGCAGATGTATACTAATTGGGCTCGATTATTTACACAGAGAACTGCGAATCATTCACACCGACTTAAAACCCGAAAACATACTTCTCATTTCTACTGTAAATCCGTCAAAAGACCCCATTAAATCAAAAACACCCCCCATTCTTGAACGTCCAGAGGGAAGTTTGACCAATGGATCAACGGTCAATGTGATTGAGAAAAAACTTAAGCAAAGGGCAAGAAGAGCTGTTGCTAAAATTGCAGCAGAAAGACGAGGTGCGTTAGGGGGGAGTGCACAAGCTGCCAAACCGGAAAGATGCCTTGATGGTATTGATTTCAGGTGTAAGATTGTAGATTTGGGAAATGCATGTTGGGCAGATAAACCCATTGCAGAGGAAATTCAAACAAGACAATATCGAGCTCCGGAGGTAATATTACAGGCGGGCTACTCGTTCCCAGTTGATATGTGGTCCTTTGCTTGCACTGCTTTTGAGCTTGCTACTGGTGAAATGATGTTTGCTCCCAAACCAGGACCAGGTTTCAGTGAAGATGAGGTATTTCGGTTTTCCTAAAAGTAGCAAAATGGGAGGGTAGGGCATGTGGGATATCGGGTCAACACTGGTAGTTTTTGGTACAGACCGAATTTTTTCAATAATTACCGTGTCAGATATTAAATTATTTTAACATTAAATCTTTTTTGTATAGAATGTTTTGCTAAGGTTTATGCATAAAAAACAGGGCTAATAACTTGCTTTCACACTTTTACTAATCAAGGCAACACACTTTAGTAATAACGCAAAGTAGCAGCCTACTTTCTATTTTTACCATTCATAAAAACATTACTGGTATATATTGTAATATCTTAATCAAAGCGACATTTATCTATCATTGGTAAAAAAATGTACGGTATTAAAAGTTTGTTATTGGTAAAGTGTGAGTGAGTTGCTATTTTATGCAATTTACCCTTAAAGGTACACTTAGGGCAACTCTCAACCATTTTGACTCTTTGATTCGACCCATTTGATTTTTAGCTCCCTATTAGAGATAAAATAAAAACCGAATTGCCCCATTCGTAAATATTAATCGTGGGAATGATTTGCTTATGTGGCAATGATCTGATGCAGGACCACCTTGCTCTTATGATGGAACTTCTAGGAAAAATGCCTCGGAAGGTAAACATATAATCAATCCACTGAATCCCCGTTTCCACAGAAAATATTAATACCTTTACGTCCCGCTCTTTTGAACTGAAATAGGTAGCCGTTGGAGGGGGTCGATCCAAAGATTACTTTGACAGACACGGTGACCTCAAAAGGATCCGTAGACTCAAACACTCATCGCTGAGTCGTTTACTCATTGACAAGTTCAAGGTACCCGAAACTGAAGCTAATGAATTTGCAAACTTCTTGAATCCTATCCTTGATTTTGCACCAGAGAAGCGGCCAACGGCACAGCAGTGTTTGCAGCACCCTTGGCTCAGCCAGCCTGCTGCCAAGACGCCCTGAAAAAACCATCTTGTGGCCGACATGGTTTAGTTTGGGATGATGATGATGATTAAGGTGGGTAAGATAGGAAGGGATCGACCAAAAGGTGTTTTTTGCTACATCTTTATCCCTCTCTTTCCCACCTGTATTTTGTTTACATATCTTTGTTTTTTGTGATTCCTAATAATATTTGATTATGTTTTGACCTAACTACGATGTAATATAGACGTGTATAGTTACATAAATTTGATAGTGATTCGGGTTGTGTCAACCCCTACCGCAATTGAAATCGAGATTCTTTCATGTGTTATGATTATATTTTTGTATGTTTTTTGAATCAGAGAAGTTTTGATCAATTAGATTTTCGAGATTGAAGTTTATTGTTACCTGTATATGAATCAGAGTAAGAATTTGATTGAAGATTAACATAACCACAACAAACATATGCACAGAGTGTACCCAAACATATGACTTTTATTTAGAATCTTGCTGTTACATTCTATATATTCGAATGAAGCACTTCACACATTTCTTAAACAAATTCTTCGATCCGTGCTATCTCGATCGTACATTATATGAATTAAAGGATAAGAAATATTACAATAACTTCACTTAATATGAATTTCAGGACAATAAGTACAATCAAAGAAAAAAAGGAAATTATCAAAATTTTATTTTTTTCTTGAGTTGTTCTTTGTTGTTATTGATTTTGGTTTAAGAAAAAAAAAAACAGTTAGAAAATTAAAAAGTTGAAGACAGGGGTATTTTAGTCAATTTACTTTGAGTAAGGACGAAAATGAATTCAAAAGTTTCGTACAAGGACGTTTAGTGCAATTTCAAAATGTTGGGGACCAAGAACACATTTCGCAATACCACATAGAATATTTTTGCAGTTTACTCTATTAAAAACATCAATAACACAATTTGTAAACAATATATATCATAATATTTAAACTTCAATTCACAAATCTATACATATACATAAAAATCATCATCACCATGTATGATCACAAACCATGCATCCACATAAATAAACATAAAAAGAAATTCAAAAACACCATTTTCAAATCGGCTTTGATTTCATGAATCTAGGCGGTTGAGAAAATGGGTTTCAAACAAGGAAGGAATGGTGAATCATCGGATTCCGTCCTTACAATTTGTCCATCTAGCGATACTACCGCCACCAACACCATCTGAACCTTGCCTCATCCATCCAACCATTGTCGACAACCTTTGTCCACCATCGTCGTCCATCTCCGTTCAGATATGGATTTTTGTGTATGTCAGATACATCTATTTTTGAATATAGATATGTGTTTGTAAGGATAGTGGTGGTGATAAGTTTCTCAATAACAAAAACAAAGTTGAATATAAAGGTTCTTTTGTTTGTATTGATGCATGTATTTACTTACGTTTGGGTTATAGTATAAAGAAAGAAGTTAGAATATGCTATTTAATTTTTGAGTGTTTAATTTAAGGGCTAAAGGGTTGTGTATGCTTCCAACTTGACACCGAATTCTATTGTGTATACCCGATTCAGAGCTGTTCTATTGAGTACCACCACGTGACTTTTTTATTCTTTTGAAGACACAAGGTCACCGGTTACCTACAAAAATCTACGTGTAACAAGTTACCATCCACCTCAGATGCCACGTAGGTAATTTTGTCCACCTAAGCTTCCACCTAAGCTTCCACCTACCCAATAAAACCCGGATTTTAACCCATTTTTTCAACCCGTTTCCCACCCTAATTTTCCCAAACATTCAACCCGTTTTTTCCCAAATCATTCATTCATTTTTTGTTTTTTTTTAAAGAAATCTGCATATTCATACTCGAAACTTCAAACTCATCAACCTTTCTTCATTTCCCCAAATCCCTCTCCATCATATCATACCACCATATTCCACCATCCAACCACCACCAGCAACCACCGACACGTCATCTCCATGCCAATCACCAAACCCTAACAAACACACACACAGTCACCATGTCCGTACACGATCAAGCCGCCGTGGCAGTCCTCTCACAGCTAGCCCTAGCGGCCGAAGGGGAATACAATATCAGTAATAAAGAAGAATATGGCCAACCGAAACGAAGTCGGTTGTTAATGGTAATTGGAAAATAGATCTATCACACCAAACACCAATCCATTAATTTAAATTCATCAATCAATCTAAACATCAAAAATGATTAATTAATCCCAAAAAAAGGTACGATTCTTCCTTATTTCAACCTATAACTAATTTTATGAAATCGTGGTGGATACTGGATCACGGAAGTAAAGCTTCTGATTTTTACCGGAGGTGGTGATAGGTATGGTGGCGGCGACGGTGGATACGGTGGAGGCGGCGGCGGTGAATACAATATCAGTAAAAGAAAAAAACAATTTCAGTTGGGCATATTCTTCTTTATTCCTCTGCTGTTTCTATAAAAGAAAAAAACAATTTCAGTTATGAACACTAATGTTACTAATCATTTACATCATGATGTGGGCCAATATATTGGGCCATGTAGTTTTTATCACATGGTGAGATGGCATCCTATGTGGCAAAAATGACGGGCAACCGGTATCAAAGGTTATTTGTGTCCTTAATAGAATAAATTAGTCAGGATATGGTACTCAATAGAACATCTGTGAATCCGGTGTACACAATAGAATTCGGTGTCAAGTTGGAAGCATTCACAAGCCATTAGCCCTTAATTTAAAGTTGAAAAAGGTTTAAGATAACACATAATAATTTTAATGGAAGTGAGTTAACGAAAGAGAAACGATCCAAAAGTTGAACACAAAAATATTTATATCATTTTATTTTGAAAGTTTCCCATCAAAACGATAAGTACACTTTCCAAATATTAAAAAACTAGAATGAATAATTGTAATAACCACATAAACCATTTTTACAATTAACTCCTTGGAGCATCCGGAATGATAATCACGATTAAGGTGATTTTGGGATTACTTTTGCTGACGTAGCAGTGAGAATCATGATTCTGAGATTTATGTGGTATGATAATGAGGATTGTAGGTGATTGTGAGAGTTGTGGGACCCAGTTTTTTTTTTTTTTTTTTTCTTAAAACATTTAAATAAGATAAATATAACATTTTATTAAAATAAAAAACAAAACTACAATGATTAAAATAAAAATACAAAAACATACAATAAAAAAAAAACAATTCAATAATTAAAAAAAATACAACACAATAATTAAAAAAAGCTAACGTTGTCGATAGTTATCCAGAAGTGTCGAAATGTAGGCCACGAGATCCTCCCGGAGTGTGTTGTGTGTGGTCCTGTCTCTAAGCTCTCTGTTAATCTCGATACGTTCGTTGACTCTATCGTTATAACTTCTCGGAACACCTGTAACCGGAGGAGCATACCATTCCTCGGCATCACAGATCGACTGTCCGTTGTCTTCAACAATCATGTTGTGTAATATAATAGCCCCATACATAACTCTTTTTAACTTGTTCATCTTGTAAAATCTAGCTACATGTTTTATAATACCCCAACGACCCTGAAGAACACCAAATGCCAGTTCGATATCCTTTCTCACACTCTCTTGAATACGTTTGAATTTTTGACGAGGTTCGTCAAATGGGTACGAGAAAGCTTTAACAAATGTCGACCACTCCGGATATATACCGTCTGCAAGGTAATATCCTTTATCGTACTCGTGGCCGTTGACGGTGAATCTATAGTCTGGGGATGAGGTGTTGAGCATATCATGAAACAACGACGATTGTTTAAGCACGTTGATGTTGTTGTTCGACCCCGCGACACCGAAGTAAGCATGCCATATCTATAGATCGTACGAGGCAACAACTTCCAACATAACCGCTGGATAACCATGGTCACCTCGTGTGTATTGGTCTTTGTATGCATTTGGACATTGATCTCATTTCCAATGCATACAATCGATGCTATCAAGCATACCCTTAAACCCGTGAACCTCATCGTGTTTTTGATATAAACGATTAACATCATCTTGTGATGGGACTCTTAGATAAACGTTTGTATAAAGATGGATTACACATTTTAAAAAATTATCTAAGGATTCAGTTGATGTTCTTTCTGACATTTGTAAATATTCGTCGAAGGCGTCCAGAGTAATCCCATACGCCATCATACGAATAGAGGATGTGCATTTACGTAAACAACTAAAACCCATTTTACCCGTTGCATCGGGACGTTGTTTGAAATATTTAAAATAGTCGGACAAAGGTTCTACAGAGTTGTGACAACCGTCTAAAAATCAGGAACTCGCTCGGTTATTCTATCGGCGAAATTCTCTAAGTTATTCCTTATCATGTTCACTCGTGTGACAATCGTCCCAAGTTTGGGGAATTCCTTCAGTTACTCCCTCGGTTCGAATCTTCTGTTACTCTCTTGGTGTTCGTATTGTTCTAATTTTGTATTTACCTTATCCGTATTTTATCAAATCAAGTGTCGGAATAATCTCCGGAATCAAATTATAAGTCCTAATACCAATAAAATCACTCTATGAACTTTCCTAAGTTCATAACTAATCATACTTAAGAACTTTCAATTAACAAAAAGGTCCAACGAAGCAATAACGCAAAAACGAAAATTTCAAGAGACCAAAAATGGCCCGGTGCGCCGCACCTAGTTGCATGGTGTGCCGCACCTCTCGCCAGTATTTCAAATTATTTACAAATTTGGTCCCTTTCTCGTTTTAAACATTCACCACCCACTTTGGCCAATCATAAACGCCCCTTTTACTGCAAATGTGTTGTCCCTAGGCCAGAATTAATCACTCCCTTTTTTATTTTCATTTCATTTTCTTTATTCATTTTATCAAAAACACACACACACCATTATTTTCTCTTTATTCCTCTCAACTCCTCTCAAAAACCCTCAAGTGTTCTTCATTTCCAGAAAGTTTACACCACTAAAAATCAATTCCAAACCGTACAAATCGTTCATAACATCCAAATAAAGCCATAGAAAACGAAAGATTTCAAAAAGGACCATCGTTGTAAAGAACTTTCGAAGATCAAATCCGACCAAAACTCAACATCCAAGCTATTCCTTCGGTAGATTACTTTCTTTTCACTTTTTATACATAAATAATCAATTGCATGTAAGATCTAACGGTTAAAAATGAGCTTTTATTTAAATCTTTGACTTTTCATGGTCAAAAACGTTTTTAATCGAAAAAACCCTTTAGATCCACGAATCTGTGAATAAAGATGTTTTAGAAACTGTTAAAATGAAGTTTTGGAAGATAATAACCAGTTGCATGTTCAATCTAAACAACAAAAACGAGTGTTTGTAAAGATTTATGTCATTTGTGTACAAAAACGATTTTTATCTAAATAATACTTAGATCTATGATTTTGTGGTTAAAAGTTGTTTAGAATCTGTGAAAACACTATTTTATAAAGTAACTACTGGTTGCATGTCGAAATCCTTAAGTCACAAAACGTTTTTAGCAAGAAAAACACTAAACGGGAAACGAACAGCAGCTAGGTGCGCCGCACCTGTGACCAGGTGCGCAGCACCGAGCTGCTGTTCACCCGAAAATCGTCGTTTTTACTCGTTTTAAGTTTACGTTACATTCTGGACTTTTACCATTATCACCTGTGGACTGAGATGAATAAAATTAATAACCTCATTGACTTACTTTGGACTATTTGGACTATTTGGACTATATTATATGTTTTATTGTGTTTTAGGTGATTTGTGAACGGAAGTGGTAATGTAATTTTTGGACATGAAATTTGGGCGCGGAAGCGCTGCCCAAATTTCCCTAGAAATTATAAAACCACTTCAGTAAGCAAAAGCGCTCAAGATGTAATAATCAAAAACAATAAACTTTCAAACTAAACACAACGTTAATCGCTTCGGACCAAATTTTCGGAACAATATTGGACTTAATCCTTATTTACGAACAATAGTCGCACAATATCTTCTATACATAAAACACTTGATAAGAAGTTAACTCTTTAATTATATTGGTAATTCTTAGGCAATTCCGTGATTCCCGGCTCCTTTCCGACCGACTCCGAGTTCCATTCTCTTCGCAAACCGTGAGTTACATCCCCACTATGTTTACTTTTAAATACTTTTCAACATTATTTGGGGGAAGCATAAGATCATGTTTTGTAACTTATAAACATTATTTGCAAATTATTGGTATTTATTGAATCTCGTTCTAAACTTTGAATCTATGAAACATTTTTACTTGAATCTTACAAACTTTCATGCGTATTTGTGTTAATGCCTTAGCAGGATAACTAAACTAGGATGCTTGTTAGTAACCAATCCTTGATGGATATATAAGCCCGTAAGATCTCTTGAATGTTTTTAGAATCATTAAATAAAATGCCCGTTTTAGTCTCTCTCTCTCTTATACACTATTAGCATTAGCCGTTAGTCATATGGGTATCGATACTTAGGAGGGGTCACTCCTTACTCAGGGTTAGCGTCCCAAGTACATATTACTACCTCACTCATTGAATTACTTACTTAAATGTTTTTGGGCTGCCATCTCGACCATACAATCGGTTTAGTGTATACTTACTACTTATATTATGCCAAGTGATTGATATACAAGGTACCTTTAGTTAAGTTAAGACACAAATCCCATACGCATATACTTTATTTTAGCGCCTGATCCCGCTTTCACATTATTTTAGCGCCTGATCCCGCTTTACCTTATTTTAGCGACTGATTCCGCTTTATCACTATTTTAGCGACTGATTCCGCTTTATCACTATTTTAGCGACTGATTCCGCTTCACCATTATTTAGTGACTGTTTTTCCACTATAACTACCATGCAAGTTTATTATTCACTTTACTCGCTTGCTTAATAACTTTTACCATGAACTTTCTATTTTTGGAAACTTACTATTCTTGGAAACTACCTATTTTTGGAAACTTTCTATTTTTGGAAACTTACTATTTTTGGAAACTCTATCAAACTCTAAACTGTAACTCACTCACTACGTTTCGTAGTTGACACTTTATCTTATGTTTCAGGAAATTAATGTAAGCTTATGGAATGCATGGCAAGGAGGGTCGATATGGTCACGTGAGGCGTTCATTGGGAAAGACCTTCTTATTTTTGGGAATTTTTGTTAAAACTTGTATTGTACTTTAAGTTAAATCGTGAACTGCTTGGTTGCTTTTGAAATGTTGTATTTTAAACCATTTAATCTTTAATGGAAATGACTTGAATCGTTTATATTTGCTTATGACCGTGTAATGATATTCCAGCTCTCACGCCCCGTGTTTCCGCTTTAGCGGGGTGTGACAGACTTGGTATCAGAGCACAGGTTGTAGTGAAAACGGTTTTGGAAATTTCTAAAAAGTTTTTGAAACCAAACTATAACCAAGGCTTTTCGGAAAATCATTATGGGTTCAAAACTTTAGTAAATTAATTTTGCGATTGCATGATTATTTTTAACTACGCATGGCCTGGCCACCTCTGCCTAGTTCAAAATGACTTATGCAAGGACGGAACGTAATTTCTAAAGATAAACGGTTTTGAGTCAAAAACAAAAAAATTCCCGGTCTTATTATTCCCAACCTCACGTGATCGACCCTTACCTGCATTCCTTACATATTTCCTTTAACATTATCTCTTTCCTGTACTTACGAAACTCTTTACGTCGCAGATCCGTTATGTCTCAGTCATCCCGCTCGCGATCTCCTTCACGTTCCCGGTCCCAATCTCAGCAGAGAGCCTCGTCATCACATGAGCCATCCGAGGGCCATA
>CAJVGC010000589.1:32557483-32653042 GCA_910822075.1 Senecio squalidus
ATCAAGCGACACTACCGCCACCAACGCTATCTGAACCTTGCCTTATCAAAACGATAAATATACTTTCCAAATATTAAAAACCTAAAATAAATAATTGTAATAACCACATAAACGATTTTTACAATTAACTCCTTATAATTTTATTTTTACATATCTTAGTACGAAAATTATAAAAGCCTGTTACAACCCGGCGCATATTAGCAACCACCAGCACTGTATAACAGAACCCACAATCGACGTTATTCACATCTCCGACCGACGACCGTTAAATTCCATCTTCTTTAACATCACACTGGTACTTGTCGGCGCGTGCACTTCAACCACCGCACCCTCGTCCTTCGGTAAGGGTTTATTACCCTCTACTTCCGTTCAATTTCTACGATCATTACGTATATACATATATTTCTGTATACGTATATCTATATCTATACTTATTACATATACATTTACACTCATATATATAAATAACTAACAATTGTAAACACAATATACGAAATGCCTGACTTTTAAAATGGTAAAATAAACGTTTGTAGAGAGGATTTATTCTAGGGTTTCTCCGTTAATAATGTCGATACGCTTACGTTATAACTAGGGTTTTCCTTGAGATAGAATAATAGAGTAATCATGCTTTCGTATCCTCGAATTATAGATTTTTTCACCGATAACAGCACGTACACTTGGCAGGGCTATAATTTTGGGGTTAATTTGTTTAAACTTTAAAGAAAGGACTAATTTTTAGAATTTGGGATTCACATTGTTAATTTAAGTATGTGGTGAAGCTTTACTAATTTTGTAAATATTTGTTTGTGTTGCATAGAAGAGTGAAGTGATGAAAACTGGGTACCGTTATCTTCTTATTGAGGGAGATTGATGAGGAGAATCAAGGTTTTGCCGGAATCTGTTCGCAGTTGTATGCGTTCGGGTATTATATTGTTTGATTTGACGAGGGTTGTAGAAGAGCTGGTATTCAACAGTCTCGATGCTGGAGCTGCAAAGGTAACCATAAGTTTGTAAAAATGCATAAATGAAATGTTATGCAATTCTGCTAAATCGTGTTTTTGTCTTCTATATTTTATGATTGCTATATTTTAAAGCCAACATTTGTTCTCGCAGGTTATAGTAGCTGTAGGTGTTGGAACCAGCTATATTAAAGTTACAGATAATGGTAAGTGAATTTAACTCCCCAAGAGTGATATGTGATTTAACTTCCTTCTTTGCATTTTTCTACCTTTTCTTATAAACCTTGTTTTCCAGGTTGTGGTGTTACGCGGGATGGATTGGTGTTGTTGGGAGAAAGATACGGTAATTGGAAAACTGTTTCATTTCCATCCACGTGTCGCATACATTAAATTCATTGCGGATGAACATTTTGCTAGTGCTTTTATATGAAAGTCTCATAGGTCATGCATATAGTTTCAAATACGTTCACTTATCAAGTCGTTTGAGTGTGTTTATGACTTTATGTTTGTGATATTTGAAGCAACTTCTAAGTTCGAGCAGCTGGCTGGTTTGAACACTGTTCCAGAAAGCTTTGGCTTTCGAGGGGAAGCACTAAGCTCAATTGCTGATGTTTCTTTGCTGGAAGTTGTTACAAAAGCACATGGAATGCCAAACGGCTACCGCAAGGTCATAAAGGTATGAGTTCTTTCAATGTGTAATATACCACTTCATCGTAATTTTGCCTTACCTGATATTTTCGATTATTTCCCTATTTTATAGGGTTGCAAATGCTTGTATCTAGGAATTGATGATGATAGACACGATGTTGGCACAACTGGTAGTCTATTCTCAAATTTCCCACGATAATGTGTTCTGTGTCATTGCATTAAAGTTTTGACCATTTGTTAGCACATTATTGCAGTTGTTGTTCGTGATTTGTTCTATAATCAACCTGTTAAACGAAGGCATTTTCAGTCCAGGTTCTTCTTTCCTTTGTCAACTTTTAATTCATAAACATGAGGCGTTTTAAGTATCTTAAATTACTGCATGGAATTGTTTATTTCGTATGCTGATATGATGTAATTATGTCATCACATATATTCGAAGCCCGAAGAAGGTACTGCACTCTGTTAAAGAAAGCATACTGAGAATCGCTCTTGTCCACCTGGCAACCTACTTCAAAGTGATTGATACTGAAAGGTGGTCACTTTTCATAATTCCAGCTTATGTTCTTTAATTACTTTTATAAGAATTTAAATTAAAATGTATATCATCTTCATGCAGCGGTGATGAGCTTCTTAGCTTGTATCCTTCATCCTCTCCTTTACCCCTATTAAAGAGTTGTTTCGGAAGCGAGGTTTCCCATTCTCTAGATAAGTTGGATGAATCTGATGGCGAATTAAAGCTCTCTGGTTACATATCAGGCTCTGATGAAACTTTCTCTGTGAAGGTACACTCGATTGCTCATTCACAATGTTGATTATTCATTTCTAATTCAAGGTTGTTTATTTTGTAGGCCTTCCAATATTTCTGTATCCATGTTCTTGCAATGCATTTATGTTAAAATTTTACGGGTTTATGAGTAGATTTATGGGTAAATAATATACTACCACATTTGTTCTTTTTGACCTTCAAACAAAGATATCAATTCAAGATATATATCCAGAGGCCCAATACATAAATTGCTGAATCAGTTGGCTACTATGCAAAACTGTTCAGAGTTGTCGAAGGCTGACATTATTTCCCAATGTGGAAAGCGGAGCAGGAGTCAGGCATCTCCAACCTACATATTGAACTTGACTTGCCCACGAGCTCATTATGATTTAAGTTTCGAACCTGCCAAAACGTCTGTTGAATTCAAGGTAATATCTGATCATGACCTTTACGCTTGATGTTGACTTCTTAAGTGACTTATTAGTTATTATTATTCTAACATATACACACATGCACATAATTACGATGTCAAATTATTCTGTATGTCGTCCATGTTGAATCTATATCATAGTTGTATAATCTTCTTCACTTAGTATCACCCAGGACCAAATCATTTCAATCTGCCACTTTCCATGTGCTTTTGTTTAGGTATCTAAGTTCGAAACCTTGAATGTGGCAGATGGTGCTACCTTTCTAGTTTAAAGTGTTCAGGGAGAATCCCTGACAGAAATTGACGTCATTTTAATTGAAGCCTTAATCGTTACACGCATGACGTGGGAAGTTTATTTCCCTCTTGTGAAGTTGATTTGTTTCTTTTCTTCTGTTTAAATCACCAATATGGGCTGGAGAAAATAACTATGTATACTCAATGAGTATTCTACTGACAATATATCTGAGTCATTTAAGATTAATAGTTTATTACACATGTACCCGTTGATGATATGTTGCTTTTACCTTATGCATCGATCTTGTACTCGTAAACTTATAGTCTGGAAACATAATGCAGTTCAGACCTCTATATTGATCATTGAACTATCTGCTTCATTGTTTCAGGATTGGGATCCTGTATTTACTTTTATTAAGAAATCCATTTCATGCCTTTGGAGTCAAGGTATGTCTTATTCAATCAGTATTTGTACCAGTTGACGTGTTCAGTTACTAATCGAGTGTTTTAGTTAAACTTATGATGTCTGCTGATCTGTGTCAAGGTGTTCAAATGTCCGAAGAAGATGATATATGGAATGGAGCTGATACTTTGTCAACCAGAGATGGTAGTTGATATTTTTGTGTGTTATCGCTTTTTCTTTAATAGCAATTTTTCAAGTATAGTTTTTATACTTACATGGATTCATCTGTTGCTATATATTATGTAAATCAGACCCACTGAATGATTATGGACTGAGAAAGAAGAGGTGCATGAAACGATGCAATCAAGATTCTTTTATCCTTTCCTCTCCCCAACTGGAGATGCCAAGAGTAGAACCAAAGCTAACGCCATTCAGTAGATATTCATGTAACAAATCTAAAAAACAAACTGCACAACCCGAAGATTTTGGTTACATATCTTCAAAAGATACTTTTTTGGAGACCAATGAACAGATGGACCTTCTTTCAGATGCGAAATGGGATCTAAACAACAGCTTAGCTGTAAAAGAATCATCTGCTGGTTCTTTTCATTTGGATGACGATGGACATAACATCCGTGGTGATCTTATGAAGCCCTTTCTAAGACGTTGCTCTTCTCGAATGGATGTGTCACCTATTGTTAAAAGCACAAAAGGTGATAATCATTTTAGGTTTCAAGCTGATAGGTTCAAGAAATGGCTTGACACGGATGATAGAGTCGATAATGAAGAAGCTGATTATATAAGTCAGGGTTCTAAACCGTTGTTGGATGACACTGCAATCGTTTGGTCGCCACCTAGGATCACCACTACCAGCGACTTGGGTACAGATTCTAATATTTTATCAAAAAGGTCCTTTGACTCGGTTTTGACTGGTGAAGACTGCTTAACAGAGGATTACAATCATCGGGCCAGTCCAGTTGCATCATATCAGTGTGATTGGTCTCCGTCTCGGGTTGGTTCTCCATTTGGTAAAAAAATGCATGTTGAACCTTTAACTGATGTTGTGTCTAGAAGACACTTCAAACACCGCAGAGATGAAGACCTTTTTGCATATGAAGAAAAGGAAGCATATATCGTCGAACCTGTAACTGATGTTGTGTCTAAAAGACACTTCAAACATCGCAGAGATGAAGTCCTTTTTTCATATGAAGAAAAGGAAGCTGATATCGTTGAACCTATAACTGATGTTGTGTCTAAAACACACTTCAAACGTCACAGAGACAAAGACCTTTTTGCATATGAAGCAAAGGAAACAGATATCATTGAAACTATAACTGATGTTGTGTCTAAAGTACACTTCAAACATCGCAGAGATGAAGACCTTTTTTCATATGAAGTAAATGTAGCAGATATCGTTGAACCTATAACTAATGTTGTGTCTAACGGACACTTCAAACATCGCAGAGATGAAGACCTTTTTGCATATGAAGAAACAGAAGCAGATATCGTTGAACCTATAACTGATGGTGTGTCTAAAAGACACTTCAAACGTCGCAGAGACGAAGACCGTTTTGCATATGAAGAAAAGGAAGCAGATATCTTTAACTTTGAAAGCATGGGACATAGTTCATCCTGGGAGGATTGCAAAAAGAATGTAAGATACTCTCAAAACGACAGTATTTTGTTACAAAAGAGTGATTTCTTGAATGGAACAGACTGGGCACGCTCTGAATCCCTTGGAAAACATGAAACTTGTATACCTGTAGCTGCATCATGCCATTTTTCGTCTATATCTAATGCTGATGAAGTGAAGAGAAAAATGGACCAATATAGATATCAAGATAAGCAGCGAAGAAGAAGCTGTTCAGCCCCTCCATTATACAAAGAGAAGAAAAAATTTGTTGACCTGCATAGTTTGATGACTTTTAATTCAGGGGAGTCCCATCACGATATCTTTCCTAATGCCTCTACTGTGCAAGGTATTTTCTAACCTTATTTCTGAAATAGAGAGAACTCTTGAAACTAACTATTGTCTATTTGATGTGCAGAAGCTAGTCATGAAAAGCACGTGCAGAAACCATCAGATGTAGATACTGCAAATGACTTGCAGTCTAAGGCTAGGTAATATCACTACATATGCTATATGGGATATATATTGAATCTGCATATTTGGTTTCATGCAGTCGTTTTTTCTTCTTTCTAGACATGATAAGAAGAAACATATTGATAGGGATGAGATTTCAGATTTTGAAGGGGAGGCCGACCATTGTGATGATGTATACAATTTAAATTCAGGTAAATCTATTGTCCAGTGAAACAATTTTTGCATGCATAATATGATCGTGTAAATCTTACATTCACCTCATTCTCAGATGTCACCTTAAAGGAAAATCAAGGTGCATTAGACGTGGGGGTAAAATGGCGGAATGGCTGTCCTTCGACTTCAGTTGAGTGCCCTGACAAATCTTATAAATTTTCCGGTTTATTCCTTCTAAGTTGATAATTCAAATTTCATTTTGTTATTCGATTTTCTTTGTTTATTGACAGAGTACAAAGAAGCCCGGTGATATTCTGAATCAGGAGAGTATACTTGACATTTCTTCTGATAAATTGCTTCCTTCTGGTGGTGATTCTCTGTTACCCAAGTCTGTAAGTAAGAAATGCCTGGAGGCTTGTAGAGTTCTTCAACAAGTTGACAAGAAATTCATTCCGATTGTGGGTGGCGGAATAGTTGCTATTATCGACCAAGTATATCGACTCTTTTTAATCTTTAGATTCATTTTGTACTCATTTTCTGTGAAGATCTCACCACTGGTATGGTTGTGTTTGCAGCACGCTGCTGATGAAAGAATACGACTTGAAGATTTGAGAGAAAAGGTAGAAACGTTATTCTTGAGTTTTTAAATGTTAAGTAATACGACCTAAAATCCGAAATTAACAGCAAAATCCGTAGGTGCTTTCTGGAGAGACAAAGACCATCACCTATCTGGATGCGGAGCAAGAACTGGTATGATATATGTTTTACTTTCCACGAACTATATCAGTTACGCTTTTTTTATATTTTTTTGTGATCGATTTTTTTCATTTTTGATTCAGGTTTTACCTGAAATTGGGTATCAGTTACTCAACAATTATTCTGAACAGATCCAGAAATGGGGTTGGATCTGTAACTTTCATACTCAGAGTTCAGCGTCCTTTAAAAAGTAATCATATTCATCTACTTCTAATTTTAGGACAAATTTGAATGTTTTTGTTCACTTATCTGAAAAGTTTTAGTTTTCCTCCGCGCACAGGAATTTGAATTTTCTGCACAATCAGCCATCTGTTGCTATGCTCATTGCAGTAAGTCTATTTTTAAGTTGTTGGTAGATTGATAATTTCTACCCATTTACTTATGAATGGGTCGATTGGGGATATGTTTAATCCGTAACAAGTCAAGAAACCTAAATATATATATCCAGAAAAACTCGCCTAAGAAGAAACTGGTGAAATGGGTCGATTGTTGAAAGGTTCCTAAATATATAATTATTGAAATAATATAGTTTTTGCAATCACATGTTACATACTGATCATTTAAAAAAGAACTAATAGTTTTAAAATTACATGTTTTTGAGTCAAAACTCGCCTAAGAAGAAACTGGTGAAATGGGTCAAAACTTATGACCCGTTGCTCAACCTTGCCGACTCGCTTATTGCTCCACTTCTACTTTCAGGTCCCATTTTTCTTTATCCGTGTAGTATATTTTTATGATTTTGTATTCAAATGAGTAGATTTGAAATGGAAAAGAGTGGACCATGTCATTATTGAAAATTTTGAAAAATTTCAGTCGTATTCACTGCCGATACTTTAAATCAGTAAAATGAACTTTTCCTCTTTATACAGGAAAAAATCGTGTCTTCTAATTTTTATTGATGTAACATAACTATATTCTATTGTCATACAGGTTCCATGTATTTTGGGTGTCAGTTTAACCGACGTGGATCTCCTAGAGTTTCTACAACAGGTTTGAATCAAAAGCATGCTTATTATCTTGACTCGGTGTTCGAGTTTATTTATGAATTTATAGTTATCATTTCGTGTTAGATATATTTCTAATTCTAAACTATTTATCAGCTTTCTGATACCGATGGATCTTCAGTCATACCACCAGCTGTTCTTCGGGTTCTAAATTTCAAAGCTTGCAGGGGTACAATCCTCTACATCTCAAGGATTTACTTCCACCTCTTTAAAAACATAATTTCTTTATCTACATGAATTAAACGTTACTTTAATTGATAATTTCATAAATAGGTGCAATCATGTTTGGGGACGCTTTACTCCCTTCAGAATGTTCGGTTATTCTTGAAGAGCTTAAGCAGACTTCAATGTGTTTTCAGGTGAGCTGATAAGTAAAAGACTTTTTATTATTCACCCTTTTAAGGTTACCGTATTTTTAACCATGGAAAATGTGATTTGGTTTGTGGTACAGTGTGCCCACGGTCGGCCAACAACTGTACCCCTCGTGAACCTAGCAGTCTTGCATAAACAGATTGCTAAGCTTGGAAATCGAAGTCATGGTTCATCTGAACAGTGGCATGGACTAAGTCGACATAGACCGAGTCTCGAGCGTGCTACTGAACGTTTAAGTCAATGCTAGATTGTACATAGCTCCAATCTGTCTAGTTTCTACACCTATACGTATTTAGATGATATGTGATGTATATACTTTTAGAATAGTAAAACGTGCTCAATTTTGCCTTATAAATTTTGTTGCAAACAATTTCTAAAGAAGATTTCCGATGTAGTTTAAATTTAGGTTTTCGAGTTTATTTGTCCGAATTCATATTTCCCGGCTTCTTTTGTTATTTAAAAGCCTTTATCCGTAGGGCAAACAAACTTATCAACACAATATTAAACCGCAAATTTATTTAGACGATAATATTTATAGCATAGAGAAAATATAGTTTCGAGGAATGATAAGAACAATCACATGAACTGTGTATAAAGTATTTGAACATCTTTATTTGGTAATATATTATCTAATCTGCCTCGTGCATTTCTAGGATTTTATTGATTAACTAGTTTATTTATGGCGTATACTTGGAAAATTTTATCTAACAAAATATATATATATATATATATAGAAATTGGATATAATACCAAATAACTTATTAAAAGATTGAGTTATGGTTTTTGTAAATTCAGTGAGAGAGTTGGATTCTACTAAGTTTTATATATATGGTCATTTGAATATTTTTGATGATTCAACTCTATTAAATTTTAGATTTTAAATTATATATTGGGTTATTTTATGTTATTAATCTGTTATGGTTGTATGTAACAATACACATGATGTCTTTTTTTTATGTTAGCATTTTTTATTATTATTTGATATAGTTAGTTCACACTCGTGTAATGAATAAAATCCTTTTATCGTTAAATAAAAACAAAATTATAGAATATGTCTCTTTTTGTAAGTCAATATTAATTTTTTTTCTTACTATTATAAGTTTTTATTTTTTCTTATAAAAGAAAAAGTCAAAAAGGAGAAATTAGAAATCGTTTTTCTTTTTATTAAAAAGAGTTTAATATATAAATAATTTAAGATTTAAAGTAATTGTCTTAATCTAGTTTTTGTAAAATAAATATTAAAAGTGACGTTAAAATTGTATTTAGAATGTAGGGGTTAAAATGAAAATAATTAAATATGATGTATTATATTAGGGTGTAATATCTTCAAACCCATCCCATTTAATGACATATGTTTTGCCAATTAGTTTTTAATGTATCTCTTTTAGTAATACTATTGATTGATTATTGATATAGATATACAACAAATTTAAACGTGTAATAATGTATTATTTATAACCAATAAAGATTTTTTAGTTGGATTTTATCCAATTTAATTAAACTTTTTTTCCTTTTTACTTTTGATAGCTGTAAGCTTATAATCATAACATTTTATAAACAAAGTTTTATAAAATGAAAAAAAAAATATATTAACTGATATAATAAAAACCATTATTTTAAAAGATGAAACAAAGTATAAAATATTGAACATGTGAGTGAAGAAGCAAACAATTTAGCCGACCAAACTAGTAATTGACAATATTATCCTTCCTTATAATGTCTTAGGTGTCCACCATTATTACAAAAGTCAAGTGCTTCCATAGACCCGATCTACATCCAAAATCTAGATCCAACGGTGTAAATTAAACTGCAAATGCCTAAGAACCACGCGATCACTTTTCTATAACTAATTGGACTTTATTTTGTCGTTTTCCAACAGTTGTACCGAATTTCCTTTTCTCGCAATCTCCGGATTACACTAATTACTTGCCACGTGTCTGAACGTCATTGTCCTTTACCTATTCTCCAAATTTTGATACTTTATATTTTTGGAACATACAATTTAGTCCCTTCTATATTCTAGTTTAGGTTTTGTGATTCACATATATGGTTTTTGCTATTGTAGGGGTTATTACATGGAGATGTGTAGATGCGGTACCTCGTGATATGTTTGAGATCGACTAGTAAACTATTTAAAATCGACTCGATCTAAATGAGCCGATCTTAAGTTATTTGAGTAAACTTTTGAGTCGAGTTCGAACTCTAAGATAAGTGACGCGTGAGATTCGCGATGTTAGACATAGGAACCCAAAAACAAATGTAAGCCCAAGTCCGTATGTGGACTTGGGCCCGTTAGGTTATTATTTTCCTATAAATAGGTGTCCTATGTAATCGTTTTAAAGTGATGAAATACAAATATTCTTCCACAAAACCCAATTCTTAATTTCTTCATGGTATCAGAGCATGTTACTGTAAAAAGGTACCTGTTCGACTAATCCATTCGAATAGAATATCAACACATTCGATTATCTATTCCAACAGAAAAACAAAGATTTCAACTTAGCTGTTCGAACTGAATTTCAAGGTACACGGACTAGACCATTCGAATTAACAATCAACACATTCGAATAAGCAAAATCGAATAGAAAACCAACCTTTTTTGATTTGGCATTCGAACAGAAAATCAATCTCCTCGACCAAGACCATTCGAACGGTTAATCAACCTCTTCGAACCGAGGTACACGAATGGTTAATCAATTGGCTCGAACTCCTCCATCCGAATAGCCAACAATTCGACCAGAAAAGCCACGAATACACTTCTTCGTTTTCTTTTTTTTTTGATGATGAATTTGTGAATCTGTTGTGGCGGCGGCGATTAAGAACACGGACTATCAGCCTTCGAATTAAGCAGTCCATTCGACCACAAAAGCATTCCAATTGTTTGATCTGTGTGTTTTCTTTGTCGGTGAAGATAAAAGAAGATTCCCAATTGTGATTTTTTGTTGGAGAAGATAAGAACACGCACGAACACCCTATTCGGATAACATTCTATTCGAACAAAAAAAAAAGAGACAGTCCACTAAAGCCCAATAAACGAGCCCACATCATTAATTAAAAAAAAAAAAAAAAAAACAGGCCCAAAAACAATTTAAACAATTTTAACAATTTAAACCAACCATGGCTGACAACGAAAACAATAACTTCGTCGAACAAAAAATAAATTTGCTTCGTAACGGAGCTCAGAACCAATTTCAATACCCAAAACCCCCTTTCAAGAATCATCGGTCAGACAAGCCGTTTTTTCGAACTCAATCAAAGGTGGATAAGAGGAAGCTCAAGTGTGAAGAGTGTGGTATGTCGAAACACACCAAAGAACAATGCTTTAGGATTGTTGGATATCCAGAATGGTGGAGTGATAACCACAAAACCTCCAAGACTGGAAAAGCTGCCACCGTCTTAGGCAGCAGAGAGATTAACGGCGGAGGAAAGCAGTTAATGTTAAACGTGCATGATTTCGAAGAGGAGAACGTTTCTTCCCCATCTGGAGAAGTTAATGTTGCCACCAAAAACGCCAAGTGTAATTCATGGGTTTTTGATTGTGGTGCCACTGATACAATGACGTTTGATATAACCGATCTAACGTCAAACTCGAAAGTTGACAAAACACGAATTCACACAGCTAATGGGGAAACTCTCCCAGTTAAAGGAGGGGGAACCATTGAAATATCGAAAGAATTACGACTCTCGAGATGCCTTTATGTGCCATCATTATCACACAAGCTATTATCCGTTAGTCATGTTACGAAAGAATTAAACTGTGTGATATTAATGCACCCCACTTTTTGCATTTTGCAGGATATCAGGACGGGAAGGATCATTGGGCGTGGTACTGAGAGACAAGGATTATATTACGTAGATGAAGTCACTCAACAAGGCTCAATTATGCTGACTCATGGTTCAAACGATAGGAAAGAATGGTTATGGCACCGACGATTGGGACATCCGTCCACTGGTTATTTACGTAAGTTATTTCCGCACTTATTTCCTAAAAACAAAGATTTTCATTGCGACACTTATATTTTGGCAAAAAGTCATAGACATACGTTTAAACCAAATGATACTAGAGTTGATTCACCTTTTTTGTTAATCCATTCTGATGTTTGGGGTCCCGCTAAAATTGAGGGAGGACAAAATTTCCGCTATTTTCTGACATTTATAGATGATTGTACTCGAATGACTTGGACTTATCTTTTAAAAAATAAGTCTGAAGTTTTTACGAAGTTCACATTCTTTTGTAACATGGTCAAAACCCAATTCAAAAGTGAAATCCAAATTCTCAGGTCAGATAATGGGGAGGAATTTTGTAACACCTCCATGAAAACCTTCTGTCAAACACGGGGAATTATCCATCAAACTTCGTGTGCTCACACGCCTAAACAAAATGGGGTTTCAGAACGAAAAAATCGTTTCTTATTGGAAATCACACGGGCTATTATGATTGAATCCCAAGTTCCAAAGTCTTTTTGGCCAGAAGCTCTTGTCACTGCAACGTATCTTGTTAATCGACTTCCAACCCGAGCCCTAGCACTCAAAACTCCTCTCCAAACATTTTCACATTTCCATAAATTGCCATCAACTCTAACCCTCGAACCTCGAGTGTTTGGATGTTCTGTTTTTGTTCATATACCAAAAATAGAGCGTTCAAAACTTGATCCATGTGCAGAGAAATGTGTGTTTTTGGGGTATGGTGTCAATCAACACGGGTATCGGTGCTACAGCCATAGTAGACGTCACATGTTCACCACAATGAACTGTGACTTTATCGAAACGGAGTTCTTTTATCATACCCATCTTCATGGTCAGGGGGAAAATGACAATGACGCATTAAGATGGATAAGTTGGGCACCACCTGTGCATGACTCTCCTACTGATACTCCTAATTCAACTGATAATCCTGAAGATTCTGATACTGATACTCCTACTCCAACTGATAATCCGGAAAATTCTGACGACAGTACCAATTCCAGCAATAATGATCCTCCTCAACTGATATCCGAGGTAAGTGGTTCTGAATCTCCAGATATTCCAAATAATTCTGATATGTGTGATGATGAACAACAGGTCGAGACGGAAAATCCGAGTGTGACTGAACCAGCTCGGTATGATCTTCCACCTAGATCAACCAGGGGAATTCCGCCTAACAGATACTCACCTGAAAGAAGTTCAAGAGGGTCGAGATATCCAGTTGCAAATATCGCAAGAAAGAATTTAGTTCCGGAAGCCAAGTCCTTCGCAAACGCGATCTGTTCTGAAAAAATACCAACAAGTGTTGAAGAAGCACTCAAGTATAAAGAATGGAAAGAAGCAATTGGAACTGAACTTGAAGCCCTGAGAAGAAGTGAAACATGGGAAGAATGTGAATTGCCTCCAGGAAAGAAACCCGTTAAATGTCGGTGGGTGTTCACTATCAAGTATAAATCCGATGGATCAATCGAAAGGTATAAAGCTCGATTAGTCGCAAATGGGTACACTCAGACTTACGGGATTGACTACTGTGAGACTTTCTCTCCAGTAGCCAAGATTGATACTATTAGAGTTCTATTCTCAGTTGCAGCAAACAAGGATTGGCCATTACACCAATTCTGTAACATCCCGGTTTTCAGAAATCTAAATATTTCGTAAGTATGTATTTGTTTATAAAATAAATGTTTTATATTTGTGTTATTTGAGAAGTTTTATAAGTAAAGGACTAGAATTGTAAGAAAGATAGTTGATATTAGTTAGAAAAGGACTTAATTAGTAATAATTCTAGTGATGGTAGTAAATTAGAAAGATTTGAGAAATAGAGGGACTAAAAGTGTAAATTTCGAAAATATGATGAGTAAGCTTATGAGGTGTCATGTGCAGAAATTTGTAGGTGTTTTGATATGTGTTGTGTGTGTGTTCTTGAGAGATAAGCAAGGAAAAGTGTTAAAAATTACTCAAATTTTATTAGATTAGTGAAGATAATAATAAGGAATCAAGAATAGAAGATAGAGCACTCTAACTAATTTGATATTGGAGTGAAGAAGGTAAATTTATGTATGTCCTTGTTATTATTTGATGAATTTGAGTTTATATTATGTGTTATAATATCAATTGAATGTTTAATTGAAGAGTAGAAATGCTTAATTGGTAAAAATTAGGTTTTTTATAAATTGGGGATAATCTTGGAAATTGTTAATTTAAACATATGTGTATGTTAATTTAATGTTAGAATTGTATGTTTTAGTTTTATGAAGAAGATAGAATATGGTGTTATGATTTCACTAGTTGGTGTTACCAAACGGGTCAAATGACCCAAGGAGTGGCAATGGGTAGAAGGATGTTAAGGAAAGAAAGAATTTATACATTTTTATGTGTGTAAATGGTAGATGGTAATTAGAATGTTTTTATGTAAGTCTAAAGCCTAACGGGTCAAAAGACCCTAATAATGGCACGTTGGATAGAAAATAAATAAACAAGATAATGTTTAGATTTTGAAGAGAATGTATGATAAAGTTGTTAGTTATGTTGTTACGAGTATTGAAGTTTTAGTATTTTGACCTTGTAACTCAGATTTGAAAGATAAAGGCAAGGGGAAAGCAACGTAAAGATAGTAAAAGTAATTCGACATCAAGGTGAGTATACTAGACTCATTTTCTTATTGATTTAGTGTTTGAAGTTTGCATTAGTGGATTAAAGATTTGTTAGGTAAGTTATTTCAAGTTATAGTTGGTATAGTTAGCGGAAATAAGGTTTAAAGTGGAGTAAACTAACATGTAAGTGCAGAAAATGTTTGAAAACGAAAATCAGCCAGAATGAGCCCGAATGCTTCGCCTGTTGTTTGAATGGCGAGGCATTCGCCCGAATGCGTCGATGAATGGCGAGGCATTCGCCCTAATGCGTCGATGAATGGCGAGGCATTCGCCCGAATGCGTCGCCTGTTGTTTGAATGGCGAGGCATTCGGAGCCCAGCGGCGAATGCGTTGATTTGTCATGTTGAATGCGTCGCCTATGCCCCTAGGCCAGTTTTTAGTGTATTTTAAGGTAGTTTAAGTAGAGAAATGATATATTAACTTATTATTATGATAGAGAAGAATGGAGAAGACATTTATGTGTCAAGGAGAAGTAGAATCGACTTTCATTAGTCGAGAAAGAGTAGAGTTAGCTATAATTCTATACCGCGAGGATATGTAGAAAGACTTTGAATAGTCTTGGAGATGTATCACCATGTTAATAAGTATACTCACTAGCTTAATGCTAATGTAAATTATTGATTGTTATGTTTGTAGGTAAAAAGGATCTCGAATTTGCAAGGCAAGTAAAGGAGGAATGAATGGGGACCTAGAAAAGAAGTTAAATCTTTTGTAACGAGCTTCCGCTCTAAACATGTTAAAATCTTATTTTAGTAGAAGTAAACAATAACTTCCATTTTGGTTAAACATTGTATATATTGTAGAATGTTTTTCGTTATATAAAAAAAAAAAAAAAAAAAAAAAAAAAAAAAAAAAAAATTTAGTGTGTTTTAGATCCAAGTGTTACAAGTTGGTATCAGAGCCTTGGCTTGTGTGAGTTGAGTATCTCGGTTGATACTTAAACCCAAGCTGAGGCTTTGTAAGGGGGGAAGAAGCTTGCCTTGCGGAAGAGATAAGAGTAAGAAAGATTAATTGTAGAGAAAGAGTTATTTGCCTTAGTCTTAATTATGCGTTGATGGTATTGGATGTACAAGAGTAAATATGCTTAAAATTAACGTCTGGCCAACGCTAATTTTGGACATATTATGTGTATCCAATATAATTGAAGCATGTTAAGGACAAGGGACAAAGAAAGTTAGAAAGTATATATATATATGACGTATGAACTATAATTGTGTATAGATTATAGTTTTATATGTCATTATTAACTGAATTTAATTTCAGTTTGTAGAAAATGGAAGAAGAAGGTAGCCATCATGATGATGGTCACAAGGAAGTAGATATGCAAACGATTGTGGCTAAGGAGATTAGCCAAGCCTTTGAGAAAGCCCGTTTATTATTAAACGGGTGAGAGATGATGTAGTAGAGATTATTGATGAGAAGATAGACCGCGTGCTCGCGGAGAAAGAATTGAAGCAGAAAGAGAAAGAAGATTCAGGAAGTGAGGGTGATCATTATGATCACCAAGAAGAACTCCCAGAAAGTTATAAGAAAGGGTGTACGTATAAAGATTTCGCAAGTTGTAATCCACCACTCTTTCTTGGAGAGATTGATCCCATTGTTAGTATGCGGTGGGTTATGGAGGTAGAGGGTGCATTCTTAACTTGCAAATGTGCGGATAGGGATAAGGTGATTTATGCATCAAACCTACTCCGAAATCAGGCTAAGAGTTGGTGGGAATCTATGGTGAGATTATTCCCTGCTCAAGGGATTGTGAAGATGGCGTGGGGAGATTTTAAGAAGAAATTCATGGAGTATTATTGTCCACCTTCAGCAGTGACCAAAATTACCCGGGAGTTTTTGTCGTTACAACAAGGAAGTAAGACTGTAAATGAGATTACCAATGAATTTCTGGATAGAGCGGGATTTTGTCCAGAATATGTGATAAGCGAACGGATGAAGATGGATCGTTATATGTGTTGTTTGAATCCCGATATTAGAGAGCATGTTTCCACTAATAATCCTCAGACTTTTGAGGACATGGTTGAAGCGGCTAGAAGGAGAGAGTTAGAACTTGCAAATAGAGCTGAAGAAGAGAATAAGAAACGCAAAGTGGAGTATGTGCAAGAACCGTATAAGAAGCAACGATATGAACAAAAGGGTAGAAATTCGGGAAGAAGATTTGAAAAGAAAGAGTCAACAAGAAAAGATAATGGTTGTAGAAAGTGTGGTAAGAATCATTCGGGAGAATGTAAATTCGGGCAAATGGGTTGCTATACGTGTGGAAAACCGGGTCACATTAGTAGTGAATGTCCTAATCCAATAAAGATTTGTTATTATTGTAAGGACCCCGGGGCATATTAAAAGTGAATGCCCAAAGTTGCCGCGGAATCGAAGATGTTGGTGGGACCGAAAGCTCCTTTGCTTCTTGAAGGAGGAGGGTAGTGGAAAGAAAGCTGAAGATAATAAAGGTCGTGGTCGTGCCTTTCAAATCACAACCGCAGAAGCAAAAGAATCGACTGATGTCGTTTCAGGTATTTTCATTGTAAACTCTCAACCTGCTTATGTGTTGTTTGATTCGGGAGCGAGTAGATCTTTTGTATCAAGTAGTTTTTGTAAGAAGTTTTCTAAACCCCTTAGTAAGCTAGAATATCCCTTAGAAGTAGAAGTGGCGGATAATCGAATTGTTCTTGTGTCAGATATTTACCGTGATAATCAATTAGAGATAGAATCAACAAAATATACGATAGATTTGATTCCAATGGTCATGGGAGAGTTTGATGTTATAGTTGGTATGGATTGGTTAGAAAAGAATAATGCTATCATCTTATGTAAGATTAAAATTATTAAAGTTACTGATTTAGAAGGAAAAGAAATTGTTATTTATGGGGAGAAAAAGAGTGGTGAAGTTTTGGTTTGTTCCTTAATGAAAGCAAGAAGATATATGTCCCGAGGTTGTCAAGCATACCTTGCGTATGTGATAGACAAAAAGAAAGATAAGAAAGAATTAAAAGAAGTAGATGTAGTAAATGAATATGTAGATGTATTTCCCGAAGATCTTCCGGGTTTGCCGCCAGAAAGAGAAGTAGAATTTAGAATAGAATTGATTCCCGGTGCTGCACCTGTAGCAAAAGCTCCATATAGATTAGCTCCGGCCGAAATGAAAGAATTAATGAGTCAATTACAAGAATTGTTAGACAAGGGTTTTATCCGCCCTAGTTCTTCTCCGTGGGGTGCACCGATTTTATTTGTGAGAAAGAAGGATGGTAGTATGCGTATGTGTATAGATTATCGAGAACTTAATAAATTAACAGTCAAGAATAAATACCCGTTACCGAGGATAGATGATTTGTTTGATCAGTTACAAGGAGCGAAATTCTTCTCAAAGATAGATTTAGGTCGGGTTACCATCAGTTGAAAGTAAAGGGAAGAAGATGTACCGAAAACAGCTTTTCGCACGAGAGTTTGCAGAACGATGTTAGATAAATCAGTTATAGTCTTTATTGATGATATTTTAATATATTCGAAGAGTAAAGAAGAACATGCGGATCATCTACGACAATTGTTGGAGATTCTTAGACGAGAAAGATTATATGCGAAATTTTCTAAATGTGAATTTTGGTTAGAAGAAGTCCAATTTTTGGGCCATGTGGTAAATGCAGAAGGTATAAAAGTAGATCCGGCGAAAATTGAAGCAATTGTCAAGTGGAATTCTCCGAGAAATGTGAAGGAAATCCGTAGTTTTCTTGGTCTTGCGGGTATTATCGAAGATTTATTCAGATTTTTCTAAAATAGCTTCGAGTTTAACCGAGTTAACTAGAAAGAATAAGAAGTTTGAATGGAAAGAAGAACAAGAAGAAGCATTTCAAATTTTAAAGAAGAAATTAAGTGAAGCACAGTTTTACCGGATGGAACAAAAGATTTGGTAGTTTATAGTGATGCTTCGTATACCGGTTTAGGATGTGTTTTGATGCAACATGGAAGGGTTATTGCTTATGCTTCGAGACAATTGAAAGAAAATGAAAAGAAATACCCGGTACGAGATTTGGAGTTAGCGGCGGTTGTGTTTGCATTAAAGATATGGAGGCATTACCTCTATGGAGAAAGATGTACAATTTACACGGATCATAAAAGTTTGCAATACTTCTTTACTCAAAATGATCTTAGTATGAGACAACGTAGATGGCTAGATTTGGTGAAAGATTACGATTGTGATATACGATACCACCCCGGAAAAGCAAATGTTGTTGCGGATGCATTGAGTAGAAAGAGTTCACAACCGGAAATGAAACTTTACTCCTTAGCTTTGATTATTAATGCTAATTTCTTTGATTCGGTTAAAGAAGCTCAATTAGAAGCAATTAAAGAGGAGAATTGGAAGAGAGAAAGAATTGTGGGTCAAGTGCAAAACTTAATGGAAGATAGCCGAGGTTTAAAGACTAGATTTGGAAGAATTTGGATTCCTAACACATCGGATTGTAAGAAAGTTTTACTAGACGGAGCTCATAAGTCAAAATATTCTATTCATCCCGGTAGTACGAAAATGTATAGAGATCTTAAAGAAGATTATTGGTGGCCGGGTATGAAAAGAGATATCGTGAAATATGTAGAAAAATGTTTAACATGTTTACAAGTTAAAGCAGAACACCAAAAGCCTTATGGAAAGATGCAACCGTTGGAAATACCGGTATGGAAGTGGGAGAATATTACTATGGATTTGGTAACGAAATTGCCAAAGTCTAAAAGAAAGAATGATGCTATTTGGGTGATTGTAGATAGATTAACGAAGAGTGCTCATTTCTTACCAATTAAAGAAGCTATTTCTTCGGATAAAATGGCAGAAATATTTTTGAAGGAGATTGTAGTGAGACATGGAGTTCCAATTTCGATAGTTTCGGATAGAGATACACGTTTTACTTCTCACTTTTGGAGGGGCTTTCAAGAAGAATTAGGGGTGAAACTCAATATTAGCACGGCTTACCATCCTCAAACCGATGGGCAAAGTGAAAGAACAATTCAAACATTGGTCGATTTACTCCGTGCATGTGTAATAGATTTTGGAGGTAATTGGGATGATCATTTACCGTTAGTAGAATTTTCTTACAACAATAGCTATCAAGCGAGTATAGATTGTGCACCTTATACAATGTTGTATGGACGAAAATGTAGAACGCCAATATGTTGGGGTGAGATTGGACAACGAGAATTGGGAGAAAAAGAAATAGTGCAAATTACAACGGAGAAGATAGATCAAATAAGAGAAAGACTTAAGATGGCTCAAGATCGACAAAAGAGTTATGCCGATAAAAGGAGAAGACCGATAGAATTTGAAGTTGGTGATTTTGTGATGTTGAAAGTTTCCCCATGGAAAGGAGTGATCCGATTTAGAAAGAGAGGAAAATTAAGTCCAAGATTTATTGGGCCATTTAAAATTTTGGAGAAAATCGGAAAAGTTGCTTATCGATTAGAATTACCCGAAGTTTTAAGTAAGATACATCCTACATTTCATGTGTCAAATTTAAGAAAGTGTCTTGCGGATGAAACAACATTTGTTCCACTAGATGATATAGAAATCGATGAAAAGTTAAATTATGTAGAAGAACCGGTAGCCATTCTCGATCGGAAAATAAAACAACTTAGAAATAAACAAATTAGTATGGTTAAGGTTCAATGGAAGCATAGAAAGGGGTCGGAATTTACTTGGGAGCCGGAGAATGAAATGAAGAAGTTTTATCCCAAGTTATTCGAAGAATAGATTTCGAGGACGAAATCTTTAGAAGGAGGGAAGATTTGTAACATCCCGGTTTTCAGAAATCTAAATATTTCGTAAGTATGTATTTGTTTATAAAATAAATGTTTTATATTTGTGTTATTTGAGAAGTTTTATAAGTAAAGGACTAGAATTGTAAGAAAGATAGTTGATATTAGTTAGAAAAGGACTTAATTAGTAATAATTCTAGTGATGGTAGTAAATTAGAAAGATTTGAGAAATAGAGGGACTAAAAGTGTAAATTTCGAAAATATGATGAGTAAGCTTATGAGGTGTCATGTGCAGAAATTTGTAGGTGTTTTGATATGTGTTGTGTGTGTGTTCTTGAGAGATAAGCAAGGAAAAGTGTTAAAAATTACTCAAATTGTATTAGATTAGTGAAGATAATAATAAGGAATCAAGAATAGAAGATAGAGCACTCTAACTAATTTGATATTGGAGTGAAGAAGGTAAATTTATGTATGTCCTTGTTATTATTTGATGAATTTGAGTTTATATTATGTGTTATAATATCAATTGAATGTTTAATTGAAGAGTAGAAATGCTTAATTGGTAAAAATTAGGTTTTTTATAAATTGGGGATAATCTTGGAAATTGTTAATTTAAACATATGTGTATGTTAATTTAATGTTAGAATTGTATGTTTTAGTTTTATGAAGAAGATAGAATATGGTGTTATGATTTCACTAGTTGGTGTTACCAAACGGGTCAAATGACCCAAGGAGTGGCAATGGGTAGAAGGATGTTAAGGAAAGAAAGAATTTATACATTTTTATGTGTGTAAATGGTAGATGGTAATTAGAATGTTTTATGTAAGTCTAAAGCCTAACGGGTCAAAAGACCCTAATAATGGCACGTTGGATAGAAAATAAATAAACAAGATAATGTTTAGATTTTGAAGAGAATGTATGATAAAGTTGTTAGTTATGTTGTTACGAGTATTGAAGTTTTAGTATTTTGACCTTGTAACTCAGATTTGAAAGATAAAGGCAAGGGGAAAGCAACGTAAAGATAGTAAAAGTAATTCGACATCTAGGTGAGTATACTAGACTCATTTTCTTATTGATTTAGTGTTTGAAGTTTGCATTAGTGGATTAAAGATTTGTTAGGTAAGTTATTTCAAGTTATAGTTGGTATAGTTAGCGGAAATAAGGTTTAAAGTGGAGTAAACTAACATGTAAGTGCAGAAAATGTTTGAAAACGAAAATCAGCCAGAATGAGCCCGAATGCTTCGCCTGTTGTTTGAATGGCGAGGCATTCGCCCGAATGCGTCGATGAATGGCGAGGCATTCGCCCGAATGCGTCGATGAATGGCGAGGCATTCGGAGCCCAGCGGCGAATGCGTTGATTTGTCATGTTGAATGCGTCGCCTATGCCCCTAGGCCAGTTTTTAGTGTATTTTAAGGTAGTTTAAGTAGAGAAATGATATATTAACTTATTATTATGATAGAGAAGAATGGAGAAGACATTTATGTGTCAAGGAGAAGTAGAATCGACTTTCATTAGTCGAGAAAGAGTAGAGTTAGCTATAATTCTATACCGCGAGGATATGTAGAAAGACTTTGAATAGTCTTGGAGATGTATCACCATGTTAATAAATATACTCACTAGCTTAATGCTAATGTAAATTATTGATTGTTATGTTTGTAGGTAAAAAGGATCTCGAATTTGCAAGGCAAGTAAAGGAGGAATGAATGGGGACCTAGAAAAGAAGTTAAATCTTTTGTAACGAGCTTCCGCTCTAAACATGTTAAAATCTTATTTTAGTAGAAGTAAACAATAACTTCCATTTTGGTTAAACATTGTATATATTGTAGAATGTTTTTCGTTAAAAAAAAAAAAAAAAAAAAAAAAAAAAAAAAAATTTAGTGTGTTTTAGATCCAAGTGTTACAAATTCGATGTTAAGAATGCCTTCCTACATGGAGAATTGAAAGAAGAAATCTACATGGAAGCCCCACCTGGAGTTCATGATAGTTTCGAGGCCATGAAAGTTTGCCGACTAAAGAAATCTCTGTACGGTTTGAAGCAGTCTCCACGAGCGTGGTTTGGTCGGTTTACCACAGTTATGAAGAAATATGGCTATAACCAAAGCAATTCCGATCACACTCTCTTCTTGAAACGAAGAGGTAAACTCATAACCTGCTTAATAATCTACGTTGATGACATGATCATTACAGGGGATGATTCAGAGGAAATGACAAAATTGAAAGCTAATCTTTTCAAAGAATTTGAAATGAAAGATCTGGGAAGACTCAAATATTTTCTCGGAATTGAAGTTCTAAGATCAAAATTAGGGATCTTCATTTGCCAGCAGAAATATGTTCTTGATTTATTAGCAGAGACGGGAATGCTAGATTGCAAACCGGCAGACACTCCCATGATAGCCAACCAAAAATTGTTCATGGAAGATGAAGCTGAACTGGCAGATAAAGAAAGATATCAGAGAACGGTGGGAAAGCTGATTTACTTAGCTCATACTCGGCCAGACATTGCATACGCTGTGGGGGTTATAAGTCAATTCATGCACCAACCTCAAGTCCAGCACATGGAAGCAGCTTTACGGATTATCAGGTATCTCAAGGGAACTCCTGGACACGGTGTTCTATTCAAAGCAAATGGGCACCTGAAGATTGATGCTTATACCGATGCTGACTGGGCAGGCGACAAAGGTAATAGGAGGTCTACATCAGGGTATTTTACCCTAGTGGGAGGAAATCTTGTTACATGGAGGAGTAAAAAGCAAAAAGTTGTCGCCCTCTCAAGTGCTGAAGCTGAATTCCGAGGAATAGCACGAGGATTAGCTGAAGTCCTATGGCTGCGAAAACTTTTTTCAGAAATTGGGTATCCCTCAGAAGAAGCCAGTAAGATCATGTGTGACAACAAAGCAGCTATACAGATCTCAGGAAATCCAGTTCAACATGATCGCACCAAACACGTTGAAGTTGATAGACACTTCATCAAAGAAAAACTTGAAGATGAGATTATCGAGCTTCCGTTTGTTTCATCAAAAGATCAGCTTGCAGATATCCTTACAAAGGCGGTTACCGGAAAGATCTTCGCTCACTGTCTTGACAAGTTAAGCATTGGAAATCCTACTACTTAGTTTGAGGGGGAATGTTAGACATAGGAACCCAAAAACAAATGTAAGCCCAAGTCCGTATGTGGACTTGGGCCCGTTAGGTTATTATTTTCCTATAAATAGGTGTCATATGTAATCGTTTTAAAGTGATGAAATACAAATATTCTTCCACAAAACCCAATTCTTAATTTCTACACGCGAGCCTTATATATATTAAGTTAAACTACACTTTTACCCTTTTATAAAAGAGCGTTGATAAACACAGTCCCGATGGTCGTGGTTTATGAGTTCAAAATGTATGAAAAACTTTTACGATACATATTTTCCTTAAAAGTCATAAATGATTTCCTAATGTTGGAGGTTGTTATTGCAATAGTACAAATAATTATTTCATGTTTTCGTTATTTAACCACAATCCTTAGAGCTATTGTGATCAAAACTTTTTATATAATACTATATAAGGTACTATGTATACGAAACGAGTGGAGTTGAATTTATATAACGAATATTTACCGAGCTCAAAATTGAAATGTATGATCAATCGAGCTCGAGTCGACTTTCGGGCACGAGTAAATGAGTCGAGCTCGAGCACGAGGTTTGTAGTACTTGGCTCGATACATTTACATCCCTTTTTACAAGTACAATTTGGTTATATTCCCGTTAATGTAAGGATGATTTCCTAAATGTAACGATTTTTTTATAACTAGTGTAACAAAGTAAAAGTATATACGCGGCATTGTGGTAAACTGAAGGACAATAAAGAGTATTAATTACAAAATATAGTGTCTTGAGGCTACACGGTATGGGGCCTTAAACCTCCCACAACGCCCCTCCACGTCGGACAACGCCGCCGCAACAACGCCCCCTCCACACCGCAGGGGCGTTGTCGGCCAAAAATTTCGCCAGGCGTGGTTCAGACAACGCGGTGATGGTGAAGGAAGAAAGCAGCAACGGTCACAAGGTGAGAGGTTTGTGTTTTTGTTTTTTGTTTGTGTTTGTGTTTTTGTTTTGTTTTTCATCCATGGGTGGTGGTTTGTGGTGGTGGTGTATGGTGGTTTGTGGTGGTAGGTGTGAGAAATAGAGAGAGTGAACCAACGGTTTGTTGTGGTAGGTGTGAGAAATAGTGGTTTGTGGTGGTAGGTGGTTTTTATTTAGTATTTAACTTAATATATTTCTTTATTAATGAATACTTTAATTAAAGTTCCATGTTAGCACCAACGGTTAAATAGTTAATTAGTTGTATCTTTTCAAGATTGTCTCTAGTAATTCTTCATAAGAGTATTTGGCAAAATTTAAAGTGATCTTGACTCTTTTCTGCAACATATATCTTTAATCGAGTGTTTATAAGCTTAAAGTTATAAAAAAAAAATATGATTTTTCGTGATAAGTAATAAAAGTACACTTTTTTCCACAATTTCTATTTTAAATGGCTTCTTTAATTATTTTGTATTTTATTTTATGTTTTAACGAATGTAAAGAAAAAACTTATTTTAGTAAAAAATTAACACCTATTAAGTTAGTATTTCGGATCCGTCACATACCTTTAGGAAACTTATTTTAGTAAAAAATTAACACCTATAAAAAAAAATTATAAATATACAACTTTTTAAAATTACACTCTCTTTCCTCTATCACTCCACATCATCACACAACCACACCACCCATTTTCATCACTCCACATCATCACACTCTCTTTCCTACAAATCACACTCTCTTTCCTACATATCACCTCTATCACTCCACATCATCAAATGATAAAGCCCCCCACACCGCATAGCCTGATAAATAAAGAGATAAATTTGTAGATCAAAATTAAGTTCATAAACAACTTGTAGTTACTTGTACTCGTAATATCGAAGTTCATAAATGGAATAAAAATCTTTCTAAAAAAAATATATTTTGTTTCATAATAAACAACCCAAAATTGGAAGTGTATCCTTTTTAGACATAATGAGTAGTATAAATTACTTATGCCTTTAAGGCAATTCCCAAAATAAGCAAATATCAAACGTTCAAATAAGAAGATGTTCAGAGACATAAATAAATATCACGATTAAGATAACAAATATTTTTTTGTTCCTTCAACCCTGCCATAGAAATATAGTAATAAATTTTTTACATTAATCAAATTGAGACTTTCGAGTTTCAAGCCCCAGTGGAATCGATATATTTGAGTTTGATTCAATATAACACAATTTGATAGTACGGTAAATTTGTAAATATACAACTACACAAAAATATATAACTGAAAAATTGTTTACAATCATTAAGGCTCACTCAAGCTCTATTAGTCGAGTGTTTAAAACCTCTTGAGAACACTCAAGCTTGAGTTGAAACCAATGTTTTGAAACCCGGGTCAATAATCGACCCGGCCGAGCCATCGGGTCACCGGGTCACCGGGTCAACCGGTTGAACCGCCGGGTCAACCCGGTTTTATAAAAAATATAAAAAATAATAATATTTGAATAAAACTAAATAATATATATATAAAAATCATGAATATAACTTATGTTAAGCTTAAAAGTTACTTACTAAAAATTATAGTATATAACAACTAAAATTACGTCGTAAAAATGTATTAAAAAAATATTTTTTTTTATAAAAAACACGAAAACTTAGAGACCCGGCCGGGTTTCAAGAACCGGGTTTACCCGGGTCACCCCAAACCCGGCGGGTCACACCGGGTTTCGAAGATATAAAACCCGGTTTAATTTGACCCGGTTTTTCGGCCGGAACCGGTTCAACCGGTTGACCCGGCCGGGTCGAACCGGGTTTCAAAACATTGGTTGAAACTCTACTCGTGTAGTTTAATCTCGAACTTGACTTGACTTAAATCGAGTCGACTTTTAGAGTTATTTTCAAGTTAATATCGAGGAGATCGTTAGTTGTCTACTTTCAACTCTTTAAAGAACTATTGATGGTTATGCTTCTAATTTAAGGGACTAAAGTAGAACATTTGATGAAAATAAATAAAAACCGAATATCTGAGAAGTTGTCTTTTTTGTTTTTCTCTCAAAAAATTGTATAAAATTCAAAAACAAACAATCAAAATTAGGAAAGCCGGAAACAACCGTTCTAGTACTACTAATTCTCGGCGGTTTTCACTAAGCAAAACACACACACACACACACGCCGGAAATATACATTTTCTCCAGTAGATCGTGAGTTAAGGTGCTTGAATTGGAGATAATGTTTGTTAAAAAGCTAGTCGAAAAGGCTTCCTTGAAGAAGGTAACTTTTTACATCTAAATTGTAGTGATTTTTTATTGTGTTTAAGAAATTCTTAATTATACTGCCGATTAGTGATTAATTGATTATCATGATTTCCAATTAGTTATATATAATAATAATTAAGATCCAGAGTTCTACTAGTTTCACTTTGTTTTGATTTCATTTTTTGTTAACTTTTGAGCCATAAATTGGGGCAACTGTTGATGTAATTATTTCGTAATTCATGATTAATTTCAGACACATGTTACATTTTGAACTAACTTTTTTTTTTTTTTTAATAAATTATACTAAAGTTCTTAAAAATTGAGCTATGTTATTACATGCTTAATTTTGTTGTCAAATTAAAACCTTTTAAGTGTAAAATAAGAATTTACTATATTTAAAGTTTTAATTTATTTATGTTAAAAATTATATTAAAACTGGAAAATAATTTTGAAATAAATATAAATAAGTTTAAATATAAATAAGTATTGATAATAGCAACCTTATAAGTTATTTTTAAAATGTAAATATATATATATATATATATATAAATTGGTTGTACATTTGTAACGTATTTGTGATTTTCCAAATATATAAGGTGCTGATTTATTAATATATAAATCAAACCAAACGTGTAATAGCTTTTTAGAAACAAATCATACAATTGTTATCGTTTCCCAATATAAATAGAGTAATAGATAATATTTTTTTTTAGGACGGAAAAATAGTAATATTTAAATTGGAAATAAGTTTATAGAAAGTTATCTTAAATGACAATGCACTGGATTTGGTATAATATTATAAGTGGTAAAAAGTATTAAGTAGTGTGTTAAATGGTGGATATCATTTTCTTAACTTAATTTTGGATTTTTACAGTTGACAGTATGTGTATTTTAACTTTCTTTATGTGGAAAAAGTGTTAATTATCTTTAATTAATCCTCACCTGATCCACAAAATTCGTACGAGGAAATTAATTGAATTTGTATTGGATAATCTTATTTTATTATTATTTCCCCCAATAATTGAGGTTCCGTGTAAGAGATCTAACAGTCAAATTAATACTTTTGTTTATTTACTTTTTGTTGGATAGTATTTGTTCAACAAATTATTTAAATAAAGTCTTTTTTTTCAAACAAATACTGTTTGTATTTATTATTTATTATTTTTTAATGCCAAATCACTACTTCCAAAGACTTTCTTTATATAGTTAGTTATAATATAAACATAATAATTATTATTATTATATTACATTAATAATTAATATTAATAATATAAAATATAATATAGTTTAACATCCGTTTCTGTATACTAATCAACAAAAGTTTATATATTTTTTTGCAAATTAAAAAAAATATAGTTAGCTTTTTCGTTTTAAGTAATATCAGAAACCTGTCCAGCTTAACCAATAAAAGTGATTAAGAATATAACACTATGATGTCGCTAGGATAGTTTGACGTCGCGCTCAAATGGTAGTGCATCAGATCATCTCTATAAAGTTTTATGGCTCGTGTCCATACAATGATAAGAAGAGAAAAACAAGTAACCAAGACTAAATAATGTCTATAACTCTTATATTATGGTTGTTAGAAACCTCAATAACGTTGTTTATCAACTCTTGTATTGTAGCCTGGAGGAAATCCAGATGGTTTGAAGTCTGACGATGTAAACGCACGTTCTATTTTTCATTATGGCCTTCCATCAGGGTGTATTTTGTTGGCTCATGACCCTATACAGAATACTCTTGCTATGTCAACCATGTACGATTCTGTTACCCTTACTGAACTTTCGAAAAATTAAAATGGAAATAAACACGTTCAAAGTAGTAATGAACTTGAACATCGAATTTTCTTGATCCTTTATCTGATTAAATTTGATGTTCTAGAGATGGACGGATTAAATTATTTGGACAAAATAACACTCAAGCTGTAATGGAATCTCCTGAGGCGATACCAAGCAAATTTTTGCAGGTATGTCATCGTATAAGTTTTCCCCTTAAATAACCGTTATGCCATCTGCATCAGTTCATGTGATTAGTAATGATGATTTATTTACCGACTTCACAAACTAATTTTACTGTTTTACTCTTTCTTCCAGTTCATTCATAACCAGCATTTTCTGGTTAATATTAATGCAAAAAATCATATCGAGGTAAGCCCTTTAAATCTAAAATTGATGCAATTCACTCCCCTCTTATTTTATCACAGTGTTTCCTTCTAACGAAGGGAAATAATTTTTTTTTATATATGCATAGGTTTGGGACATAAAGGCGAAGTCGTTAGCTCATGTGCATGTATATAAGGAAGAAATAACATCTTTTACAGTCCTTCAACGTACCTTTTACATGTAAGTGTTTCTCATACATTCATAAGGTTTTTAGCGTTTGTACATATACAAGTTTTTTTTAGGTTACAATGTTTGTCATCAACAGGTATGTTGGAGACTCGTTTGGTAATGTTTCGGTTTTGAAGTTTGACAAAGAAACATTTAATATAATTCAAATGGAATACCGAATTCCTTTTTCAGCATCTCACGGTGAGCCACCTTTTTTTCCTTACTTTTAAAGAGTAAACTATACAGGAGTTTATAGTATCGTCATTCGTTTTCAACCTATCAAAATTCTATTTAAATCATCTCGAAAAGCAGAAATCATCTGGTTAGCTTTTATTTTTTGTATTGCATTTGTTGACTTAAACGGTCAAACTATTTAGGTAATTCAACAGAGGATCTCAGTGATGCTGCTATTATGTACATACTCCCGCAACCCGCAGCTGAAAGTAAAAGGTAATGTCTACTATCAGTTTTCCTTCCAAACGCTGTTGACTGTTAAATATATTTCAGATCTTACACTATCACGTTATGTGTCGTTTCTTAATTCAGGATTCTTATAATTTATAAAAATGGATTTGTGACATTATGGTCAATTCAAGATAGCAAACCCATCTTTACAACAGGAGGAACTTTGATACACTCGCTAAATAACGACACTAAAAAAGTAACCGCTGCATGCTGGGCTTGTCCCTTTGGAAGCAAAGTAGTTATCGGATACAGCAATGGAGAACTTCTAGTGTGGAGTGTTCCTCACTCCATAGACTCGAAAACTGAACCTGCGACTGATAAGGAGTTTAGTGGGACCCAAAGTGGTCCTCTGTTTAAACTAAATCTTGGGTATAAATTGGATAAAGCCCCAATAGCCAGATTGAAATGGGTTTATGCAGACGGGAAAGCAAGTCGACTGTACGTTCTTGGTGCTTCCGACTTTTCATCTGCAAACTTGTTACAGGTATAAATTTATAGTTGCTTATATGCTGATTGATCTTTTTGAGCTTTATTTGGTGATGAATTTGTTTGATTACGAGTGCAGGTTGTTTTATTTAATGACCAGATTGAATCTCGTACTACTAAACTGGGTATTGCTTCACCTGAGCCATGTGTTGATATGGGGATTGTTTCGTCCTATAATGAACAAAACAAACATAAAGAGGATTGTTTTCTTGTGCTTGGAAAGTCTGGGCATGTTTATTTATATGATGATTTTTCGATTGAAAAATATTTAGTTCAGTCGCAGTCTCAATCTCGGTCTCCTCCATCACTTCCAAAAGAGGTAAAAGTGAGACTACCATTTGCTGACTCGTGCATCACAGTAGCAAAGTTCATCACCGACAATCCATGTATGTTATCTTCTGCCGATGAGGTAATATCACATATTTATTAGAAAATCATTATTCTTATGATAGAAAAAGAACAGAAAAGTATATTCATATACACTGTTTGCACAGGACTACATGATGCTGTCGAAAAAGATTCCTTCACTTTTTTCATATGAGTCTAAGCAAAAAGATGGATCTTTGTCAAATGGTTTTAGCAGTTTCTCAAATTTCAAGAACATATATATAACAGGACACAGCAATGGAGCCATAAACTTTTGGGATGCATCATCTCCACTTCTGATTCCAATTGTTTCATTTAACCAACAGGTAACTTTATTTATCTATCGTAAGTTATCATTGAAGAAGATGTATGGAGCCCTCGTCCATAATATGATTTGGTCTAAATTTTTTTATCCCTTTTGCTACCAAAAATGCAGAGTGAGGATGATCAGTCTTTAAGTGGTGTACCCTTGACTGCACTGTGTTATGATATGGAAGCACGCGTTCTCATATCTGGAGATCAAAGTGGAACGGTAAGTGTATCCATTATTCCATTATCAGATGGTAGGGTTATTTTAGGCTTCGGTCATGATTTCATCGTTTAATGTATGATTTGTTATTCTCTAGGTTAGAATTTTCAAATTTAAGCCCGAGCCATATGCCACAGAGAGCAGTTTTTTGTCCTTACAAGGTACTAATTCTCGTATTGGTAACTTTTGAATGAAATGTGGAGTTATATCTTCCTAAATTCTGCATATTGATACCAGGAAGTTCAAAGAAAGGAGGCAATATCGTTCAAAATGTTAAACTTATGAAGGTTAATAGAGCAGTTCTTTCAATAATTACAAGCCATGACTCTAAACATATTGCTGTTGGGTCAGATCAAGGATACGTAAGATATCATTTTTCCTTTTCTTCTTTTTTCCCATTCCAACTATCACTTAATTTCACAATTGTTTATACAGGTTTCTGTTATCGATATTGCTGGACCCACATTATTATATGAGAGACATATTGCAAGTGAATTGTCGACAGCTGTCATCTCTCTGCATTTTGGGATGTGCAGTTTGCATGGTTTCGAGAAGAGTGTTTTGGTGGCTGCAACAAAGGATTCGTCTGCTTGGGCACTTGAAAGTGAAACAGGAAATATACTCAACACTGCGGCCGTCCATCCTAAAAAACCTTCGAAAGCTTTACTTATCCAAATGTTAGGTACTCAATCATCGTGATGGAAAATGAAAATATAACCGAATTTGATATATGGTATATCACATTACAGATGAGCAGGGGACATCTGGCAGAGGATCTAATGTATCTAGGGGTGGGAATTCATTTGACGACGGCATAGTAAAGGACTTATTACTACTTTGTTCTGAGAAAGCTGCTTATGTCTATTCACTTCCACATGTTGTTCAGGTTATAAGAATTAACTTTTTCGTTTATATCAGTAAATACTATTACTTCCTATAAATATACTTAGTAACTCTTGTTTTCATTTTGTTCAGGGCGTGAAGAAGGTTTGCTACAAAAAGAAGTTCAATTCCTCAACTTGTTGTTGGGCTTCAACATTTTGTTCTGATACTGGCCTTGTACTCGCTTTTACTAACGGAAAAATCGAAATCAGGTAAGTTTTTCATCATATTCAGATATATTAGTAATAAGTTATAATTTACGTGTTAGAACTTAGGTGCTTATACAATTGAAATTTCAGATCTCTACCAGAGTTGTCCCTTTTGAAGTCAACGTCAATAAGAGGCCTTGCACTTTCAACTTCAAAACCGAATTCCTTACCAGATAGTTCAGTTTGTGCTTCACAAAATGGTGATATCATCATGGTAATTGACACACTTTTGACTTCGTTATAATCATCGCTGTTAGGTAGCATAATTGTCAGATATAATGACTTTTAAAACTTCATTGGTATAGGTGAATGGCGATCAGGAAGTTTTTATTGCTTCAGTTTTACTCCAAAGGGAAATCTTCAGGTAATGCATATATAATAAGTTTTAATTCGCGATCTTTGTTTTCATGATTTTGCTTCTACTTTTTTAGGCATTTAGACTCGGCGACCCAAGTTAACAAGGATCTGATAGTTCCACACGGGCTCTCGTCTGATCATGTTATCCACAAAGAAAAGAAAAAGGTTATTAATTTAATGAAGTTATTGAGCTCTGAGTAATATTGTACTAATGTTTATACCTATTGTATGCGCCAACAGGGAATCTTTAGTTCTATGATCAAAGGAAGCAAACCAAAGCAAGAACCCGAAACAGAACCAGAGTCTGCAAGAGAAAGCTTTGAAGAATTATCAGCATTATTTTCCGTGGCTAACTTTCCCTTGGAGAGCGAGAGCCGAGAAAACCTCCACACAGATGAAGATGATGTTGAACTAGATATAGGTTTGACCTTTTGATCAATCACTTAACGTTTTGTTTCTCCGCTATTAAACAACACATTTACATATATACATATTTTCATTTAGATGATATTGACATTGACGGTCCCGAAGAGAAACCAAAAGGAAATAACGTGATGGCAGCGCTTAACAAACAGAAGCTTACGAGTAAATTTAATGCATTTAAAGGTTAGCTCAACTTATCGTATAATCCCTATTTCTTTTGGCACGGAATAAATGCTGCAAAAATATGGTTTTGAGGATAAACTTTTCTTCCTTGCAGGTAAATTAAAAGAGATGAATGTCAAAAAGGAGAAAGTGCAAGTGAAGGAAGAACCACGGGATGAGAAACCTGGTTCTGTAGATCAAATCAAGAAAAAATATGGTTTTAGTGCGACTAGTGTAAGCACCCATTCTAATGTTAAATGTTCGGAGTTTTGAACAACTTATAAGCTTTGACTTGCCGAATGTTGTTGTTGTATAAGCTGATTTATAAAGTTTGGAGTTGCGTATCGACATGTATAATCTTGATATCGATATCCTCTTGGTCATGTTGCAGGAAACAACAAGTGCTGCTAAAATGGCACAAAACAAGCTGAGTGACAATATAAGAAAACTAAAGGTAATTCTCTACCTAGAATTGGTGTCATTTTTTACGACGAAAATTCAAACTATACATTGATGTCAATAGTTTTGTTCTAGCACAAACCGTTTTTAGTTATAAATGAACTTTTACAGATTAGTGTACTAATTGATTCTTTTTCTATAACAAGAAACCGGTCTCAAGAACCAACATATTTGACGCTTTAAAGTCAAAAGCAGATATTAATCCTGATTAAAAATCTGTGTTTGGCCAGGGAATAAGCTTAAGAACAGCAGAAATGCAAGATAACGCACAGACATTTTCTTCGATGGCAAAAGAGGTGTTGAGAACTGCAGAAAGTGATAGACGAACCTCGTGATCTTAATTTTTGTTTTATTTGTTTTCTTTTACAGTTGTTTAAGTTTTTGGATTTAACCTGAATGTGTCGAAATAATAGACTATGGTTGAATCATATTGGAAGTGAAAGTGTATAGAGATCGATCACATTTATATTTCTTTTTGCTGGTAGCGGTTCACAAGTAATTTCAAGAAACTGTAACTACAAATTGTATTTTGGTGATTTTTTCATTGTATCAATAGTTTGGGAAGAATAATTATTGTACAATCCCACAGTCATACCCCAATCACAACAGATTCCCACGTAAATCCATCGAAATTCCCTAAAGTATTGTTTTCTTGTTGTCACAGATGAGACAATTCTTTGTTTTCTCAGCAGTTATTTGACAATGGAAATCCACACAACCTGTTCCTTGGTATGAATCGTTTCCAAACGCATTGAATTGCTTACCTCGAGGTATGGTTTCAGAAAGTTAATTGTGTGAAGCATTGAAGAACACAAGAAATGTTAGCCGAGTATATTTTAATGATTCATTAGGATACAAATAATATGTTAACCAGCATTATATGCATACAAACACCCAAATTAAAAAAGAGATTTCTTCACTAAACTATATGTTTGGCTATAGATTAAAATGAAACTAGTCAAAAAGAGAACCGAACCGACTAGGAAGAACGAAAAGGCAAAACTTAAAAAAAAACCCAATTTCTTTAGCTCTAATTAGCTTTTGTGTTGATTGATGCCTTGGATTGAAAACATATCACTACGATAGATAAGATATCTATTTCTCCGACCAGAGATATTGGCTTTACTTATAGTGCCACTTTTCAGGTTATAAACAAACAATCGATTATATGATGTAATCAATAAGTCCCCCTCTTTATTCCAACATCCTAGAACATCTATGAAGCTTCCTATGGCAAGAGGCCGTATTACATCGAACTGACAGTGCATCACCCATTCTCTCTGCTTCAATACCCACACCTCTATCGAGTGTTCTCTATCAAAGGTGTTATTCGCTTGGGAAGTTCGTCAATCAATATCCCAAACTCCTCCTTCCTTACATCAAAGTATATTACTCCTGTTTTTTCATACTTTTTGAAAATCCAATGCAAACTTCCATGAGAAAATACTCCTTTACCATAAGACCGGGGATAAGGTGGGACTTGATGTACCTCTCTCCACGATTTTGTGCCCAAGACATGCACCATGGTGCGAAAGATATGTTTTTTTAGTATAAATGAACACCGTCTTGAAAGTGTTGGTAGAATCATCAAAACCAAGCCCACATGATTCTTTAATAATAGAAAAGTTTTTCTGCTTGATGGGTGGCAACTCATAACATTCCTTTCTCACGGGATGAATCACAACGAAAGTGGTGTCGTCACGGTCTTCTATTGCATAGAGCAGGATCAAACCATTGCAAGAGCCAAGAATCAAGGAAAACGAAACAAATGGATATCTAGATGACGTGTCCTTGCACAACTCCAAAACCATGTATATTTTCACCTGCGGGGCAGCAACTCGTTTAGATTCAATAATATTCAAAGAATTAATTTTGCACGGTTGTTTGGGAAAATCATCTTTTAAGCGGAAACTGAGGGCCATGATTTCTTCATTAACATGAATAGTCGTAAGGTGAGGATCGTCGATGTAGTTGCACCATAGTTTTGCGTACATTCAGGAAACGGGCCAAAGATTTGACGGGCATCCTTGAGAAGATGTTTTACATGGTATCTGAAGGTAACTCAGCCATGTTTGTCGATTTGAAGGGAAAGATTTATATAACTTATTAGTTACTTGTTTGATTATAACTTAAGACCTGCATGATGTTGGTGATGATAGATAAATAACTCAGTGATATAAAGAATTTGCATTCATCTAAATAGAAAAGTATATAACTAGAAATGAACAATGAAACGGGTGACGGGTTTGGGGTAATCTGATCCCACTCGATGGTCGATATGGGCGGTTTTCGGACCATATTGTCTGGAGCTGATAGGTGGTAGCGATGCCAGTTGATACCAAATATACTCGGGGTTAGAAAGACCTCACGGAATTTCTCCATTTTTTTTTAGAGAGAAATGAACAATGAAGATATATGATAATATCTTATTATATTAAATAATTCCTTTTGCTAAACATACTCTAGGGCTATATTCAAGCACACATGATTGAATTGCATATTCAAAATAACCATCCTTTGCATTTAAGAATAACTTCTTCTAGATACAACAATATTACGTGAAAAACTGAACTTTCGGTGGACTATGTTTAGCAATATCTTAAATAAAATAAAGAATTTAGTTTAAAGAAATAACATATACGTCCCTCTGGAATTTGATTTTCAAAAAAGAATATTATTTACACTCTAACTCTTTAAGTTCAATACCTTGTATGTTTTGACACTCTTCGTATAGAGTCGAGTCGAGTCGAGTCGAGTTGGTTTTGGTTTGATTTTGGTTTCTATGAACAACATCTATTATTAAAGTAGAAAACTATGGATACCAATTAATACACTATCTGTTTAAACAAATATTATTGACCAAACATTACATTGATCGAATCCCCACCATTTGAAAATCTTTTCCCATAACCCCATAACTTTATCGCACCATAAGAAACAATGCTCGATTGATCTGATCACATCATTGCAGCACGGCCATAACACGCAGTGAAGATTTATGCCCATGTTATCAAGAATTTTTCTAACTTGAACACGACCATTAATCAACCGTCACACAAACACACACACTTTTCTGGGAACCAATTTATTCCAAATCGTCTCGACCATAGTCACATGAAATGGGGTTCACTCCGGTACAAAAACGCGAAAGGTTCTTAAAATTTGGTTCTATGGGGTAGTCTCATTTTGGTTCGCTTTGGGTACGGTCCGATGTGAACCTTTATATGATATTAAATATATTATTACTATTATGTTTTTTTTTTGTACTTATTAGTTTGAAACTTTTACTAGTTTTATAAGTATTATATTATTTTGAAAATGGGCTTTTTAAATGGGTTTTGGGTTTGTATATAACGAGTAGAAGTGTACGTGCGTTGCTGCGGGTCTTACCATCCTGCGTATTTATTTAAAAGTTGATAGAAACTGTTAGAAATATATTTTCTAAATACCGAGTACCTTCTATAAATATTGACGAACATACTTATTTATTTAATATTGTCTCATCATATGTATATATTATATGTTAAGGAAAATAATGAAAAAATATGTTCAATATATTTCAATTGATTATAAATAAATTGAACTAAAAACGTTTTAGAAATTGTTTATTTATAAGTATCTTTGTTGTCATTAGTATAGTGTTAGTCGAATAAAATAAAACAATAATGGTCGAACCCCTGATCACTGCATGTTGTCATTAGTATAGTGTTACTCGATGGTGTATAAGTTTAAAAAAACAGTATAGGAACCATATATATAAAAAAAAATAAGAAAAAAAAATTAAAAAAAAAAAGAAATAGAAGAAACATTTGTTAAATGATGGTGTTTAAGTTTAAAAAAATTAAAACATAATCAAAACATGTTTTTCAGCTGCCAGGACTTGAACCTGGGACTCCTGTATTAGAGGAATCGAGAACATCATTGTTTTAGAAGTTGTGCTACAGCCGAACTTGTTGAACGTTTTTCAAACGATTTATACTTGTATCTTAAAGTCTTAAACAGAAACTAAAGAAAAAATATAGAATCGATGGGCCCATCCAATATTTAGAAAGAAGATTGGGCTAAAAAATTTTTTAAAATGTGAACAATAATCTGTTTTAGCCTAATTTAAACACTTTTTCCAAATCGGCTAATTATAGCCCCAGGTTGGCAACGGATATATCAATTCATGTGAAATTTATTTCCTTACTTTTCACTATGGTTCAATACATAACAATGTGGCTAATACGGTATAGAAGTTTAAAACAGAAATCTTATATGTTTGTGCGGTTTCGTTAATTGCTCATTGGTTAACACTACATCAGATATTTGTTGCTCTGACTTGCAGTTGATGCAAACATCTTAACATGTTTTAGATAATAAAAAGTTCCCAACCAAATCGCTTATTTTCTTACTGTCTGAATGAGTTATCAGGGTCTTAACAATAGCCCCAAACTGAAAATCCGAGTTTGGTGTCCCGAGTCTTAAGAAAGGAAGGAGAAAGTTAACAATCGAAAACAGTCAGAGCTAGAACTAGAGCTGTCAACGGAAAAGGAAACGGTAATGTAACAGTTAAAATGGTTTAGAGTTCTATGCATAATGAACTTTCGTTTATATTACATATATACAAGAAAATGAAGCAAACATAGTACATTTTCTTTCGGGTCTAAAAGAAGTTTATATGGATAGGAAAAAGGGGTTGTTAAACTAGCTTGTCTATCAGCTGGGAATATATTTGATCATTCATCGCATCCCTGTTGGTTGTTGTTAGAGTAAAAACAGTCGCTCCTGGATGATTCTTCAACCTCGCAACTGCAGATAGATGAAACTTATATACGAACAAAGTCAAAGATGAACAAAAACATTTCCATGTTTAAACATTTAAGAGTCGTTGTAGAATTCAACTTCATGAAAGTTGTAGTACTTTCCTTTTGGGTACTGTCATATTATAAATTGATAATATTGATTTTTAAAAATCATTTTGGCTTATAGTAAACTAGGTAATTTACGTATTAGGATACTCGACTCCATGACATCATTTTTCAGATACGTGAGCTATAACATGTTAGCTGAAATGGTATTAAAAACCTGTCAACTCAGGAAATTAACACAAAAAACGTTGTTGGTCACCTACCTAAGGACCTATATTTGAATCCGAACACGTAAAAGTTGCGGAATAATTAATAAGTGAATATGTATGGTGAAGAATACGAATATAACCAAAAGATTGATATTATTAAGCTTATGTAATCTTTTACAACTACGAATAATACCAATACAATCGATTACAACACTTGAGACCGCTCACAAAACAGTTACACTGATTTTGACTATATCAATATAACTCTTTCTCTCTCGGGATTCGTGACGGCTGCATTTATGATCACATAGTGAGGTATTTATAGATGACCACAAATACCTAATTAGTTACACTACGTAACTCTTAAGTCGGTTAAGAGTTACGCCAGCGAAACTCTTTGGAAGAGTTACACTGCGTAACTGAACAGTTACGCTGGCGTAACTGATGCATCGTAATTCTATCAAAAACGCAGCAAAACGCTTTACAACTCGATCTAGATACATTTCTAACTACATGATATGTCCTACTTGAAGTACAAGTTACGATCAACAAAAGTTATGCTCCAAACGTATAAATTTTGGTTGGTTGCTATAATGGTCAAAGTGTTTACCTTAGTTACTGTTTTGCACTTCTTAAAGTAGGATGAAAAAAATACGTAAGAGGTATGAAGCTGGTTATTATATTGAGCGGTTTGCCCTACTTTTATTTAGCTCGTTTGTATAATTTTATTACTTTTACACACTAAAAAAGGTACAATAGACCGTCTAAGCAATTATGTGTATATGTGTTGGGTCGGCCGCCTAGCGTTTTAAGAATACTTATCGACCCATTAATAACCAATGTGAAGAATAGTGCAGGATGAGTGTATCATGTGGGGGTACCTGCAGGTATATCTCGACCAGCTTTTGGAGCTGGAATGGTAGCTAGAAGCGGTTTGTTGGACTCGAGAACTCTTAAGACAGCAGGGAAGAACAAGGAGCTAAACAGCTCCATCTTACCAACTTCGTCAATCACAAACAGATCTGTGTCTTGTTTCACCTATAGCATAGTCAACAAATATATGAATTTAGAAAAGGGTCATAACACTATGAAGCTTATATTAGATTAAGAATTAAAAAATGAGGAGAAGGAACCTGTAATTGAGGTAAAGCCACCGATTCAAATGACGCTACATCGACTCTGTACTTACCAACAGTAGGCCATCTAATAGACTCTGCACTGTCAAAGTCATAAACAAGACATCATATATTTATATATTATGCAACTGAATTCGATCGATAACGGGCTTGCCTAAAATTGTTGTTAAGAGAGGTGGCAAGTGGAGCAGTCCGGCCATCTAAGTTAACAACCTCAAACCCGACCCTTTCCGTTCCCTGTCTGATCTCACCTGCTTATAATTATTATTATTGCTAAAGAGATTAAAAAATGATAAAATTATAGATAGATAGCAGGGTTGGGGTGTTGTTACGAGTAAAGAAACCCTGGATTTTGAGATTGGGGTTGGAAGATTTGAGAGTGTCCAGAAGCCTGGTAATTAGAGTTGTTTTACCAACGCCCTGATTCATCAATTATTGAAATTGAATTTGATATACGAAATAAAAACAAAAATGAGAGATGGAAACTTACAGGGGAACCAGTCACTAGAAAACATTTCGACATTTCTGCACTTTCTTCTATCACCACATTTTGCTCAACTGTTTTCACTCTATCATTAAAATTAACTTAAGGGGCGTTTTTTTATTTTATTGGATCTCATTAGTTAATAAGTTTAAGTTTGCGAAAGTAGCGATAGATGGAAGATTGAGCTCGAGATATAGATTGGAGCTAAGAGCCGTAGGTTTAAGTTTTTTCATTAAAACACTATTTTTACTTACTTTTTATTCAAGAGAGCTTTTTTTTTTTTGTTGATAAAAGCTAAAGATTAACCGAATCTTTTTTTATATAAAAAAACTTATTTTTTTTAAACGAAAAATTCAAATCCCGAAAAGCTATAAAAGGGTTGTTGACAAACATACGTAAATTTGTAGCCTTATTAGCTTAATAATTAAACCTTATAATTTTGAGAGTACGCAAAGTAGCAAGTAACAACTAAACAGTTTGGTTTACACATAAAAAGAAGAAGAAGACCCAATTCTAAAATTGTTTGGGCATATCAGTCTTGGTTTTGTGTACCCAATATACAGACCAAGACTAATTCAGCAAGATTTATGTTTGCTTCATCTAAGCTATAAATACATTTGTTGTGGAATTTAATCAACAAGTCCAGTTGGTGGGTTTCGCTTCCTTTGTGTAACCGGGTAAAGATTTCAATGACCGGATATCTCTTACAATCGTGGTATCACTTTCCGAAAATAACAATTCGACCCTATATGCCTGGGTTACACGAACTTTGTTTTGGGATAAGAATAAGAGTATGTTCTTGGTTTTGGCACAAACCAAGAACCCGTTTGATAGAGAGTGTTTCGTGTTGTGTATTCTACATCTCATGAATAACAATGTCTCTATTTATAGAGCACCCAAATGTAATGGACATTATTGGTATTAAATAACCATAATGGTCCATAACTCCTAGCGGTTACAAGACCAAGACATTATGGTCATAAAGCTACTAGCGGTTACAAGACCAAGACATTATGGTCATAAAGCTACTCCATTATGACAGGAGTTACAAGCTTTAAGTGACCATAATGATCTTTCATTTAATGGGCAAACGGTTACAAGACCAAAACATAATGATCATTAACACGTTTGTAACTCCCCATTAATTGTGTCTTAAAACAGGTGGTTATAAATCTACCACCATAAAGGTTGTAGTCCTTTATACCGCTTTTGGGTCCGAGATGTTATTGACTTAACAGGCGTACACTCCGTACACTCCTAACCCGTTTCCAAATCAAATAACCATTTCTCCAATTACACTAAATAACTAACAATCCTCCCCAATTTAGTGCAATTCCTTTTCATGAAATAAATAAACAAAACAAAACTTATGCATAAATGAAAATGTCTTGAAGATTGAATTTTCATCTTAGTACATTACACATTTCAAATATTCGAGAATCGGGGTGTTCTAAGAATTGAACCCTTCAACCCATTTGAATAACTGAAGATAATATACACACAAGTTTTCAAACACTTTAAAGCTATCCTGACACTATATAAGCCATGTGTCCATATCCATTCATGAATGTATCCAAAGCTAAAAGTCCAAAGCTTTCTTGAAGCGGCAAAACTTCACATTCACATAGGTAGTTCCTTTCACTCGTGCACCTGCTCTCGCACTTTTTCAAAGAAACTATTAAGAAGTATTACTTCAACCTAATCCTCAGCAGGACCGAGCACATACCTTGGGATGATATATATTAACAATGTGCTCCAATTTCTGAGTGCAAGCTTTCCACATTGAATTCAGCTCCTAATTCATATTAGGAGGGAATTGGGTGTCTTACAATCAGAAATTAAGGTGGACTTTAAACCCATCCCTTTCACAGACTTAATAACCAAGTCTCTATCCAATCCCTTCGTCAAGTGATCGGCTAAGTTTTGTTGTGACCTCCCAAACTCTATAGAAATCACCCCATTCATGATAAGCTCACGAATCATGTTATGTCTAACACCTAAGTGTCTAGACTTACCATTGTACATATGGCTATAAGCCTTTGCCAATGTTGCAGCACTATCACAGTGGATAGACATGGGTGCTATAGGTTTAGGCCATAATGGAATCTCATAAATCAAGCTCCTTAGCCAATCCGCTTCTTTACCAGCAGCAGCTAAAGCAACAAATTCAGACTCCATTGTTGAGTTAGTAATACATGTTTGCTTCTTGGAAGCCCATGAAATTGCACCTCCCCCAAGCAAGAACACCCAACCACTTGTTGAAGAATGATCTTCAACCTTGGTTATCCAACTCGCATCAGAGTATCCTTCAAGCACCGAAGGAAATCCAGTATAAGACCAACCTTGCCTTGAACTTTTCAATAGTTCCATCCACCCTCGTCTTATTTTTGAAGATCCACTTGCAACCCAAAGGTTTGCAAGCAATTGGTAGATCAACCAACACCCAAGTGTTGTTTCCCATGATGGAATCCATCTCATCATTTATTGCTTCTTTCGAGAAAGCAACATCCTGAGACCTCATTGCTTCTTCAAATGTCTTAGGATCATCCTCAACAATGAAGCAATAAGAATATTGGGTAGAAACATCATCCCTAGAACCTTCAATTAGATACAATTGATAATCAGGTCCAAATGATTTAGGTTTCCTTTCTCTTTTGCTTTTCCGAAGCTCAACTGGCTGATCATCAACCCTTTCAGAGACTTCATCATTACTATCCTTATTGGTTCCATTTGGAGTTGGAACCATATCCTTTGGTTTAGGTATAGATGAGAAACGATTCTCATCAAAGATTGCATCCCTTGAATCAATTATAGAGTTAATTGAGACAAATTCATTAGGTTCTATGACATAGAACCTATAAGCCTTGGAATGTTCGCTATATCCAATAAATATGCAATCTATACCTCTTTCACCCAAACTATTCTTCTTGGGATCGGGGAGTCTTATAACTGCCCGACAACCCCATACCCGAAGATAGTTCAAATTGGGTTTCCTTTTGTACCAAAGTTCATAAGGAGTAATCTTGTTCCTTTTGTTAGGAACCCTATTAAGCAAATAGCAAGCTGTTAACATAGCTTCCCCCCAAAATCCATCACTCAAACCAGAATAGGATAACATGGAATTAACCATTTCCTTAAGGACTCTATTCTTCCTCTCAGATACACCATTTTGTTGTGGTGTATAAGGAGCAGTGGTTTCATGAATGATGCCTACGGATTGGAAATTTGAGGGGTCAATATATTCACCTCCCCTATCCGTTCGTAGCCTTTTTATCAAAGCATTTTGTTGCAATTCTACTTCAGTTTTAAATATTTTAAACTTATCTAATGCTTCATCTTTACTATGTAACAAATATGGTAAAACCTAGAAGCATCATCAATAAAAGTCACAAAATATTTCCTATTCCCTAAAGTAGGAGTTGCATGCAAATCACATAAATCACTATGAATTAATTCCAACATTTCAGAATCTCTTTTTACATTTTGAAATGGTTGCTTAGTGATCTTAGTTAACATACATGTTTTACACTTTTCATTGTTAATATCAAAGCCGGTATTAAACCATCTTTAGACATTTCTAACATTCTTTTAAAGTGTACATGTCCTAGTCTAGCATGCCAAAGATTAGAATCATTTAAGCTAGAAGTAGACATAAAAGCAGAATTAACATTAACATGATTAATATTAAGTCTAAACATGCGATTGCATAAATATCCAAAACCAATAAATAAACCATGTTTTGACAAAACAAATCTATCAGATTCAATTACTTGTTTGTAACCACAATTATTTAAAACACTACTAGAAACTAGATTTTTTCTTATTTGTGGTACATGCAAAACATCAAATAAAGAAATAACTTTTCCCGAACTAAACTCTAGATCCACACATCCTCTTCCATGAACAGGGGCCGTTGACTCGTTTCCCATATGAAGAATTGATCCATCATTCACCGACTCGTAAGTCTTGAACCAAAATCTATCCTTGCACACATGGGTAGTAGCACCCGAGTCAACCCACCACGCAACATCATCATCCTGCACAAAATAAGCTTCAGATATATATGATACATAATAATTCTTATGTGAATCATTAAACATAATCTGACCTTTCGAGTTTTGGTTGTTAAAACCATTTCCCAAACCGCTTGTGCCATTGGTATTTTTATTACCAACATTAACAACATTACAATCCCTTTTTAAGTGTCCAGAGTTACCACACTTCCAACAAGTCAACTTTGACTTCTTATTGGGATCAACCTTGTTGTTATCATGATGTTTACGTTTTCCCTTCTTGTCATTGTAACCGGTGGATTTTTTATGTTCCACCATGTTAACCGACGAGGTACCAGCAACTTCGTTGCTCTTTGGCTTGTCAATTTCTTGCGCCCTGAGGGATTCCTCTATACGCAAATGACTGCCCAACTCAACAAGAGTTAACTCCTCCTTCTTATGTTTCAAAGTATGTTTAAAATCTTTCCAAGAAGGAGGGAGTTTATCAATGACACTAGAAACCGAAATGGCCTCGTCCATGTTCATTTTATGTTGTGTGAATTAACTAAGTATACGAAGAAGTTCATTGTATTGTTCCATGACCGGTCTAGAATCGACCATCTTGTAATTATTAAAATTACTCACAAGGAACTTTTTACTAGAAGCATCTTCATACATATACTTGGTCTCAAGAGAGTCCCAAAGTTCTTTAGCAGATTCATGGTTTTGGTAAATATCAAAAAGGGAATCAGCCATACCGTTGAGGATTAAACCTCGACAAACGTAATCGTCGTTCTCCCACTTGCTTCTCCTACGAAGCTCATCCACGGTAGCATCATCTCCATCGTCAGGACAAGGAGTACTCAATACATAAACCACGCTCATGCTCGAGAGAAAGAAGTGCATCTTCTTTTGCCATCTCCGAAAATCAACTCCTTCAAACTTATCAAGTTTGGAGAAATTCGTCATCATGTGCTTCATCGTAGCCGCCATACACAAAATTGTTGTTTTCGATTGTTGGTGGGTTTCGCTTCCTTTGTGTAACCGGGTAAAGATTTCAATGACCGGATATCTCTTACAATCGTGGTATCACTTTCCGAAAACAACAATTCGACCCTATATGCCTGGGTTACACGAACTTTGTTTTGGGATAAGAATAAGAGTATGTTCTTGGTTTTGGCACAAACCAAGAACCCGTTTGATAGAGAGTGTTTCGTGTTGTGTATTCTACATCTCATGAATAACAATGTCTCTATTTATAGAGCACCAAAATGTAATGGACATTATTGGTATTAAATAACCATAATGGTCCATAACTCCTAGCGGTTACAAGACCAAGACATTATGGTCATAAAGCTACTAGCGGTTACAAAACCAAGACATTATGGTCATAAAGCTACTCCATTATGACAGGAGTTACAAGCTTTAAGTGACCATAATGATCTTTCATTTAATGGGCAAACGGTTACAAGACCAAAACACAATGATCATTAACACGTTTGTAACTCCCCATTAATTGTGTCTTAAAACAGGTGGTTATAAATCTACCACCATAAAGGTAGTAGTCCTTTATACCGATTTTGGGTCCGAGATGTTATTGACTTAACAGGCGTACACTCCGTACACTCCTAACCCGTTTCCAAGTCAAATAACCATTTCTCCAATTACACTAAATTACTAACAAGTCCCGCTGTAGCACAAATCTTTGATAAACATTTAATGTTATCGGCTCCCCTAAACCAGGAGTCCCAGGTTGAAGTCCTGGCAGCGGGCCAGAGATTTTGACTTTACTAATAGTGCCACTTTTCAGATTATAAACAAACAGTCGTTTATATCGCTCATATGGTGTAGTAATCAATAAGTCCCCCTCTTTATTCAAGCATCCTACAACAACTATGAAGCTTCTTATGGGAAGAAGCCGCGTTACATCGAACTGACAGTGCATCACCCATTATTTGTTCTTTAATACCCATACCTCTATCCACCAGAAGTTTTCTCTACTTGGGTTGTTATACACAATTCCAACTTCACCATGAAAATCAACTAACCTTTTGGAAGAATGACGTGACCGTCTTGTCCGCTTGGGAATCTCATCAATCAATATCCCGAATTCTTCCTTCCTTACATCAAAGTATATTACTCCAACCTTTTCATTTTTTATGAAAAACCAATGCAAACGTCCATGAGCAAATAGTCCTACATAACCATCCATGGTATAAGGTAGCACTTGGCTCATCTCTCTCCACGAGTTTGTGCCCAAAACATGCACCATGGTACGAAAGATATGATTTTCAATAATAGTGCACACCATCTTAAAAGTGTTGGTAGAATCGTCAAAACCATGTCCAAGCGTTTTCATATAGAAAGAAAAGTGTGAATTGAGCCTGATGGGTGGCAACTCATAACATTCCTTTCTTAGAGGATGGATCACGACAAGAGTGGTGCCGTCACGGTCTAGTATTGAATAAAGAAGGACCAGCCCATTGCAAGAGCCAAGAATCAAGCTAAGTGGACCAAAAAAGGACGATTCCTTGCATAACTCCAAAACCATGTATCTTTTCACTTTCATGGCAGTAGCTCCTTCAGATTCAATGACATGTAAAGAATTGATCATGCACGGTTGTTCGGGAAGATCATGTTTTAAGCGGAAATTGAAAGCCATAATTTCTTCTTTAACATGAACGGTGGCAAGGTAAGGATCGTCAATGGTGTTGCACCATAGTTTGCATACACTCCGGAAACGGGCCAAAGATTTGACGGGCATCCTTGAAAAGACGTTGTACATGATGTCTGAAGCTAATTCAGCCATGTATGTGGATTTGTTGGGTTAAGATATAGCTTTTGATTATAACCGAACTAAGACCTGCATGATGTTTGTGATACTAATAGTTGAATAAACTCAATTAGCAGACATCATTTTATCAGTTTATCATGATTTATTTTTGTTGTGGATTTTCACATAACTTTTTCATTTGTTGTGGATTTTCACATAACTTTTTCATGTTATTTTATATGAAAGAAGCCTTAACTGTCCAAAAAAAATTGGTTCTATTTGGCCAGTTTAGTTTGGAAGAGCGAATCGGCCAGTTTGATGTAGTAAAATATCAAACACACGAATTGCTTTTGCTTTGTTGAACCAAATAGAACATATGAGAGATTGATATTTTACTACATCAAACAGGCCGATTCCCTCTACCAAACTAAACGGATTGGATTTTTATAAACCAAAATTGGACATTTTGATGAAACAATAAAGTAATGAAAATTATCTCACCGTGACAGCCTCTCTCTTGAAATTGAAATTTTCGAGGGGTTTTCATACATGTATTAAACAAACGGCTTGTTTTGAAAGCTCTACACATAGTAACAACAAACGTTGGTTTAGACATACTAATAATAATAGAAAGAAAAAAAAAACAATATTCTTAAATTTTTATCTTTTTTAATTTTTTATTGGGCCTATTTTTTTGCTTTGTCACTCAATAAGTATCATCTTAAAACAAGTATAATTTTGTCCTAATAATGAACAAATATTAAGGTGGAAACATTTTGACATATTTATCTATTTCGACTTTTGTGGCTTAAAAAACAAGTATAATTATAAAATTTACATATAAAAAGTTTATATATATTTAATGCTATACTTTAAATGGTTCGTTTCATTTCTTGGAGTAAAACCAAAATTGAACCGAACATTTTGGTTTTTCATAAATCAAAAGTCATACCGTCGATTATTAGTTTAGTTTAGTTGTTTCGGTGTAAGAAGGAAAAAAATAGTGAACCCTTTATGGGCTAATGCCGTCGATTATTAGTTTAGTTCAGTTGTTTAGGTGTAAGAAGGAAAAAAATAGTGAACCCTTTATGGGCTAATGTAGTCACACGAGAGTATCTAATAAAAACTCATTTTTCAGCTGCCAGGACTTGAACCTGGGACTCCTGTATTAGAGGAGTCGAGAACATCGTTGTTTATAAGTTGTGCTACAGCCGAAGTTGTTGAAAGTATCTCAAAACAATTATAGTTATACCTTAAACAACATTTAGAAATAAAAATTTGAGAAGTGATGGGCCTAACCAATATTTAGAAAGAAGATTGGGCAAAAAAAAAATGTAGATGTTGTTCAATTTAAGCTTTAAAACAGTAGGCAAAATTTGTACAATAACAATGAGACTAATACATTACAGTAGTTTAAACACAGAGATCTTATGTTTGTGCGGTTTCGTTAATTGCTCATTGGTTAACACTACGTCAAATATCTGTTGCTCTTACTTGCTGTTGATGCAAACATCGAAACATGTTTCAGATAATTGAAAATTTCCAAACCAAATCGCTTATATTCTTACAGTGTAAATGAGTTATCATGGTCTTAACAAAAGGCCCATGATGAAAATATGGAGTTTGGTGTCCCGAGTTTTGAGAAAGAAAGGAGTAAGTTAATAAGCGCCTTAACAATAGCCCCGCGACGAAAATTTGAAGTTTTGTGTCCCAAGTCTTGAGAAATGGAAAAGTTCGATAATCCAATACAAACAGAACCATAACTCTCAACGGAAAAGGAAGCGCGATAATGTACACAATTAAAAGAGTTTATAGTTGTATGCATAATGAACTTTTGTTTATATTACATATATACAAGAAAATAAAGCAAACATAATACATTTTCTTTCGAGTCTAGAAGAAGTTCATAGATATGCAAAAGGGGTTGTTAAAGTAGCTTGCCTATCAGCTGAGAAAATATTTGATCATTCATCGCATCCCTGTTGGTTGTTGTTAGAGTAAAAACAGTGGCTCCTGGATGATTCTTCAACCTCGAAACTGCACAGAGATCAGACTTATATATAAGAACAAAGTAGAAGATGAACAAAAACATTTCCATGTTTAAATTTTTAAAAGTCCGTGTAGAATTCAACTTCATAAAAGTTGGATGAAAAAACTAGGAAAAGGGTATGAAGATGGTTATTACTTTGAGCAGTTTTGCCTAGTTTTATTTAGCCCGTTTGCATATTTTTATTACTTTTATACACTAAAAAGGTACAATAGACCGCCTAAGCAATTAGGCGTTATGTGTTGGGTTGGCATCTTAATTCGATCGATAATAAACTTGCCTAGAATTGTTGTTAATAGTGGAGCAGTTCGGGCATCTAACGTAACAACCTCAAACACCCGACCGTTGTCTGATCTCACCTGATCTCACAACTTTTGCTACGCTTTTTATGCCTTTTATTTTATTTGATTAAACTCATTAAAGTGTAATATTAAAGTTGCTTGACTTTTGAGATCGGTCTACTTTTTTTTGTGGTTAACTTTTTTCCTCTTTTTTATTAACTTCAGAGAAACCCTAAAGCTTGAATATGAATATGTTGGAGCATAACAATTATTGTTTGTATGTGAATGGATATTGTTAGGCTAAAAGCGAAAGAGAAAGACAAGCACAGATTAACCCATGAAGGTTTATATCTGAATCGTGGTTAATCTACGAAGTGTATAGCTTCAAACTGTAGATACAAATTATCCCGATGAAACTCGCCTTTAGGTCGTAAAGGAATAAAATAAAATAAAAATGTCCGCTGCCAGGACTTGAACCTGGGACTCCTGGGTTAGAGGAGCCGATAACATTAAATGTTTACCATCTAGTTGTGCTACAGCAGAACTTGTTGATTTAACCCAACATCAAATTTATTTATAGCTTAAGAAACATAGAAATGTTGCTGAGTTGGTCTATCTATTGTTTACCCAAAACAAGGAGTGATAGGCCCAATTAAATTTTAGAAGATATATTTAATTTAAGAATATTGGGCTTCTTTGTTTGCAACGACTTTGGGTGAATTTGTGTGTATTTGGCGTAATTAGTTAGAGCTGGAGCTTGAGTTATGGGTCCGGACTTGAGCTTAAATATAACAATGAAAAACACGTTTGGTAAAGTAGCTGGAGCTTAAGCTTATTATAGTAAAAAGACATAAAAAAGTATATAGGATTATATGTTTTAATTAACATGAAATGTATTTATGTTATTTGGTTTATCATAAGCTCAAACCCTTTTCATAAGCTATTTCAACTGACTTATGATTTTGGGGCTTATGAGGGTTATACCTTTCATACGTCCGTCGAACCAAACAAAGCTTATAGAGTGGTTTATCAAAAACGACAAGTTTAAGCCCCTAAAAGCCCATCCGCCAAACATACCTTTGTATTATGGTCTTATTATTATATTACAATATTATGAAAAATGGTCTTATTATTATATTACAACTAGATTATTGTCCCGCGATAACGCGGAAAAAAATAAAAATTGAATCGTAAATTTTATGTTTATGTAGATTTTAATTTATTATGGAAAAATAATATTATATGTATAGTAATATATATAGTTTTACGTTTATACACATGTTTATAGTTATAATAACATATACACTTTTACGTTTATACACATGTGTTTGATATTTTGTATTAGGAGATTTTAGAATAATAATAAGTTAAATCATAGTCCAAATTGAACGATTCTATAAGTAAATTATAGTTATGTTTTTTATTTTAGTAAAGATAGAATGAAAGAGAGAATGTAATTATGTATTGTAAGAGGGTGTAGAATGAAAATAATCTTTGATGACATCATCAATTTGATCTAACGGTTGTCATCAAAGAAGTCAACTCATCCAAGGGACCTTAATTCGCCATGTGGCATTTAAGACCCCTCTTTTATTATATATTAAAGATATTATGAAAAATATTCATTAAACAGAAATAGAAAATAAAAATGATGCTTCAGGAGATTTCTTATTTTGATAAAGTTAAGGAGTTTGTTATAACACTTTTAAGACAATTTTTGTGTTTAAAGTAGATAAATTTATAAGCTCATAAAAGTAAATTTACATGTTGTTTAAAATCAATGATTAAACATAATTTCATTGATTTTGTCATTTGAATGTCGTTCACAAATTTGGTCATGTGTAAGTATCGGATTTTTGTACTTGCTTTTAGGTAACCATTTAAGTCTCATAAATCTTTTTTTTTTTTTTTTTTTGTTTCCGGTTTAATGTAATAACTCTACTAAAAGTGTGTCTTCAACCACAGTTTCAATTTAAAGTTCAACATGGTTAACGTTTTTGTTGAGACTTTGATACAGTTGATATAAATCTTGTTTTGCGAAATCAAAACATTTTTTTTCCTTCTCTTTTGAGAAGTCGGGATACCCGTTCCACTATAGTTATAAAAAAACAAACAAATATCATCTACTTCTTAAAATCACTTTTCAAAAAACGTTAACATATATAATTTTTTAATTTCTAAAATTGCATTTTATAAAGGTGAATTGACAGGTAAGTTTTGCTACTGTTGAAGAATTTGAGGCAGGTTGGCTATTGTGGGTCAATATTGTTTAAATTGTAGTCTTTCTAAACATTGGTTGGGCCTCACACTTATAATGAAAAAAAAGGTTTTGATTATTTTATTTTATATTGTTTAAGGTATAAATTTAATTATTATGTAATTACTTCAACAAATTCTGCTGTAGCACAATTCAATCAAAAAGAATATCGACTCCTCCAACAAAGGAGTCCCAGGTTCAAGTCCTGGCAGCGGTAAAAAGGGGAGTGGTTTTTAAAAATTTTCTACAAAACTTTTTGTTACTTAATACTCCAATGGTCATGAGTAAAACAACTATCAATCCCTATAATCAATTTCATTGTTAATAGTGGTGCAAACTTGAACATTGTTGGGTTAATACACTTGAGGGTCACTCTACTATTTCAGATAATCCAATTGGGTGATTGAACAAAAAAAAATATAACACTTTCATTCTACTTTCAAAAAAACTTTAAAACCATCACTTTATGGGGTATAGCAAGTTTCCAGTCAAAATTACCGGATGACATGGCTGAATAATCTAAGTGTCAATAACTACGTGGCAATAACTCATCTTTATTTATAATAATCTACTTATTTTTTCCCTAGTACCAATCTATCTCACACTACCACCTACTCCTACCGTGGAGTCCACCAGTGGCAAGAACAACAAGAATTGGATCATATTAATGAAATCAATATTCAATCTAGACCCACAACGAGTAATCTGAGCAGCACCGTGGAGTCCACCAGTGGGCCCCGCCAGACCCATAACCGTTTTAAACCACCGACAGCACCGGTACAACACGACGACGACGATTGCCGGAGTAATTGCGATTCATCTTGTTCTGTAATCGATGAATATTACTGTGACGGGGATCTTTCCGATTATTGATTTTGATTATTATGAGGTGTTTTCATAATCTTTACGGTGGCTGTTCTTGTAATTTTAGCCGCTTTCTTGTCGGCGTTCTTTTGATTTTTATTCTCCATAATTCTAATCAATTGCTTTTTAATTTCCCTAATCCTATACACCCTTTTTAATTTTTCCTTTTTTTATTTAATTTTTTATTTCTCTCTGCTCATTTTTCTCTCAATTCATGGATTTCAAAGATTCTATTTCTGGTAATTTTATAATTTTATTTCTGGTAATTTTTTAATTTTTTTTAAGATAGAAAATATTAATTGGGAATTTGTATAGGTGTTTTTGCATCATCGTGGAAGAAGAGTTCGAAACCATGTGTGATTGTTATCGGAAGTGGTATTTCTGGAATATCTGCTGCTACCACCCACGACCATCATATCATTTTGTGTATTTACTTCAATTTGATTTTTTAGGGTTAATACTGCTATTTTATAGTTTAATTTGGGGTTAGTTGATTTTGAACATGTAAGCTCAAAATCAACAATCAATAACCAAATTCACGATTAATTCAATTTAATTACAACTATGTAAGTTCAATTTCACAATTTTTGTTTTATAAAAGAGGGTAAGGACATACTGGATGTAATTGGTGTTTGTGTGAAGGTGAAGGGGGAGGTGGCGGTGGTGGTGGGTTTCGGGTGGAGGGAGGTGGTGGTGGTGGTGAAAAAGTGGCGGTGGGGGATTGCCGGAGATTGCATGGTTGCCGGAATATTTGGTCGGAAAAGTGGAGAAGATGAAGGTGGGGGTCTCTGAGAGAGGGATTGTCTATGTGGATTTAACAGAAAAAAAAAATGACATGGATATGATGTGTACTAACAAAGTGGATGTAATTGGTGTTTGTGTGAAGGTGACCTGCTCTTAGCCGGTCATCTTGGACCCACATGATGAACTTAATCCGTTTGTAAATAGAAAGTGATGGTTTTAAAGTTTTTTGATAGTAGAATGAAAGTGTTATATTTTTTTTTGTTCAATCACCCAATTGGATTATCTGAAATAGTAGAGTGACCCTCAAGTGCATTAACCCGAACATTGTTCTGTTCCACAAGATTTTGTCTGCAAAACTTATACAACATTGAAGACTCCATCAAATGCAAAAATTATACAACACTAATATTTGTCTGCAAAAATCATGTGATTTGTCATAAAAGATTTCATTAGTTTTGACTATTAGACAAAAATATAACAAAGTAGTGGCCTGCAAAAGTTATACAACATTGATAGAGGATACACATGCCCTCACATAGGTTCACATGTGAAAGTCTGCAAGAGTCTATGTGAAATTTGTCTGCAAAAGTTATTATTATTTATTCGATTTAAAGATGATGTGATGTATTATTATTATTAGACATATATTATTATTATTATTATTATTATTATTATTATTATTAAACATGTATTATTATTATTATTATTATTAAACATGTAAAAAATTTGTGTATTAAAAAATTGTAACACACAATACGTATAGTACAAAACATATACTATTATTATTAAACATGTATTATTATTATTGGTTTTTAATAATAAATATGATGTATTATTACTATTAAACATATACTACTATTTTTATTAAACATGCATTATTATTATTATTTATTCGATTTTGGTTTTTTTGTACTGGATTCAACACCTTCCACTCAACTATCCAACACCTTAACCATCTCATCCATCATCATCTTTGTTTATATTTTCCATAAAAACCTCTTATATATTATAGTGTTTCTTTTAAATTAACAATTTAACATGTATTATTATTATTATTATTTATAGTACAAAACATATACAACAATTATTATTAAACATGTATTATTATTATTATTTATTCGATTTAAAGTAATGTTGCTCCAATTAACCAATATAATGAATATGGTGGAGAGAGGTGGACTTGACACCCATTCATATTGCAAATTTGAGCGACTTTAGTTCAGGTTGGGGTACTCCTAATTTTAAAGACGCCACGGAACAAGAAGACGAAGAACCGGAACAACAACAACCACAACAACCAGAACAAAATCAACGTTACAGAGGGCAAGGGCGTCAGCGCACCGGGTAAAAGGGCAATACATCATCCAGATTGTGGAACACAAGGGCACAAACATACATATGTAAACGGGTCTCGTTTGTTAATTGTATTGTACCATTTTTTATATAAAATAAGTGCACTTTGTCACCTTTTAAGTTGTTTAAATTATTTTTTTATAAAAAAAGAAAAAAAAAACGAAAAACACCTAACCACTCAACTTTAGGCCCTAAGAACTATGTGTTTCGAAAAGAGTTTAACCATAATAACATAACTACAATACTCTTAAACCCTAAATATATAAACTAAACTAAAAAACTATAACCATAAACTTTTTAAAATATAAAAAAATTTACGAAAATACCAAAAAAACCTTGAAAACTCAAAAAAAAAAAAAACACACACACACACAAACCGCATTTGGGAAGTGCGGTGTCGCGGTGACATGGTGAACCCGCTACTCCCAAATGCGGTTACATGGTACTTTTGCCTACGTGGACACAAACCGCTTTTGGAAAATGCAATTACACCATTTTTGCAAGACTCACTCCGAAAAATCATAGTTGTACAAATGGGTTATATATATACCTTATTATGGCAAATTTTTCAACGAACAAGAAAGGATTGGATAATTTATGATCAGTGGTTGGTTGATCTCCATTGTGAGGTTGTAATTGTGTATAATGTTACCACTGTTAACAAACCCGGGAGGATAGAGGTGTGGGTATTGAAGCAAAAAGAATGGGTAATGCATTGTGAGTTTGATCACAAATGGCCTATTCATGATAAATGCTAAGAGGTCATAGGTTGTTGGAACAAAGACGGAGACATATTAATTAGAGTCAATATAGAGGGGTGTCGATTATTTGTTTACATATTAGAAACCGGTGTGTTACATGAAGTCAACGTCATTGGTGAGGAAGTTCAAGATGATACAGATATTCGAATTTATCGAAGTGATTTGTTATCACTTAAAAAGACGATTTGGAGAAAAGTGGGCGGTTTTTAAGGTTTGCTAGTAAAAAGTAGTTTACAGTAATCAACAATTAACTTCTTTGTTTGCATATTCAGGCTTCTTCATGGATTGTAACTTTGTTCTAATTTAATAGCTACCATATTTTCTTGCTTAATGAATTACACCAATATTCAATCAAGAGTATTGTATATATGAGATATTGTTAGGCTAAAAGCGAAAGAGAAAGACAAGCACAGATTAACCCATGAAGGTTTATATCTGAATCGTGGTTAATCTACGAAGTGTATAACTTCAAACTGTAGATACAAATTATCCCGATGAAACTCGCTTTTAGGTCGTAAAGGAATAAAAAAAATATGTCCGCTGCCAGGACTTGAACCTGGGACTCCTGGGTTAGAGGAGCCGGTAACATCATTTGTTTAGAAGTTGTGCTACAGCGGAACTTGTTGATGTAAACCAACATCAAATTTATTTATAGCTTTAAAAACATAGAAATGTTGCTGAGTTGGGTACACAGAACCAGGAGTGATAGGCCCAATTAAATTTTAGAAAATATATTCGATTTAAGGATATTGGGCTTCTTAGTTTGCAAGGACTTTGAGTGTGTTTGGCGTAAGTAGTTAGAGCTGGAGCTTAAGCTTGATCTTAGACTGGAGTTGGAGCTTGAGCTTATGGTCCGGACTTGAGCTTAAATATAAAAATGAAAAACATGTTTGGTAAAGTAGCTGGAACTTAAACTTATTATAGTAAAAAGACATAAAAAAGTATATAGGATTATATGTTTTAATTAACATGAAAGGTATTAATGTCATTTGGTTTATCATAAGCTCAAACCCTTTTCATAAGCTACTTCAACTGACTTATGATTTTGGGGCTTATCGGAGTTAATACTTTTCATAAGTCCGTCGAACCAAATAAATCTTATACATTGGCTTATCAAAAACAAGCTTAAGCCCCTAAAGCCTATCCGCCAAACATACCTTTGTATTATGGTCTTATTATTATATTACAGTATTATGAAAAATATTCATTAAACAGAAATAGAAGAAAAAAATGATGCTTTAGGAGATTTCTTATTTTGATAAAGTTAAGGAGTTTGTTATAACCCTTTTAAGACAATTTTTGTGTTTAAAGTAGATAAGTTTATAAGCTCATAAAAGTAAATTTCCAAGTTGCTCAAAATCAATGATTAAACATTTAAAGACAAAAATACATAATTTCATTGATTTTGTCATTTGAATGTCGATGCTATAATACAGTTTCTAACTCAGAATAAAAAGTGCTTCTCGGGAAGGAGCATGATATTATTTTCTCTATATCGGATAGAACCTCTCTCACCTATGCTATTCTCAAACGGGAGATCGGCTAAGTTTACCATCCTACCCACTAATGGACTATGAGGGGGTTCACAAATTTGGTCATGCGTAAGTATCGGATTTTTGTCTCATAAATCTTTTTTTTATTTGTTTAAATTGTAGTCTTTCTAAACATTGGTTGGGCCTCACACTTATAATGAAAAAAAGGATTTTGATTATTTTATTTTATATTGTTTAAGGTATAAATTTAATTATTATGGAATTACCTCAACAGATTCTGCTGTAGCACAATTCAATTAAAATGAATATCGACTCCTCCAACAAAGGAGTCCCAGGTTCAAGTCCTGGCAGCAGAAAAAAGGGGACTGGTTTTCGAAATTTTTTCTTCAAATTTTTTTCATCGTTAATAGTGGGGCAAACTTGAACATTGTTCTGTTCCGCAAGATTAAGAAATCAATTAGACCAAAAACCACATTATGGGTAAGTTATAGATTGTAATACAATACAACATCAAAAAATTGATTACAGAAACGGCATTTCGTGCCTTTTGCTACTCTTAAAGAACCTCTATATTTTGTATCTACTTTCTTGCCATTTCACACGGGTACCTAACAGGTGTTTAGATCAAGGAAATCATCATTAGGATTCTAAGGCAACTTCACTGTCATCTTCTAGCTTATTATCGGACGAGTCGGTATTGATCGTCTCTGGGAAGAACTCATCATCAGGGTACAGTTTTTGAAAGAGCTGTAATTTGCCAAATACACAAAATGCCAGTAAGAGCACAAGACTTGAATAAATACATTTAATATCTCAACATAAAATTGCACTTTGAGCACATATTTCCAAAACATTTGTACCTTTAAAGTTTCATCCAGAAGGTCGTTGTAGTTCAAATTTCCGTCTGGAGTAGGAGTTGTAACCACAGGTCCCATTGAACCCTAAAATCATAAGAAGCACGGGTTAATAATGTAAATGAGGTAAAGTGTTTATTTTGAAGAAAGCATAGTAGATAAGCAAGTTTTCTTCTGGGAATAAAAGAAGGAAATGTCACGTGTTTCTTTTGTTGATACAAGTGGAATAAATCAAATTGCATACCTCAATCAAATCCTGTATATATAATGCACTCCAAAGCAAAGTGGGCTTCACTTCTGTACTCTCAGTTTTATCAGTGGAACTGCTCTCATCGGTTGAAACCAAATTGTGTACTGAGAAAAGACTGTCAATGGCCGCTTGCAGAGATTTTTTTCCTTCAAGGGCAGCATCGCATATAACTGAGATATAGAAAACAAACCTGAAAAGTAAAGCGAGTTAAAATATGCTAGCTGTGACAACCAAACCTATTCTTCAATCCACGAGAATAGAGGTGGTAAAATGGGTGGGTAAAATAACGGGTCAGGTTGGTTGGGTTGACCCAAAATACCTTTGGTCATAACTTTAAACTAAAACTTGAATATAGATAATGATAATTAAAAAAAAAATATTTATAATAACTTGGGAGGTTTTACAAATAAATACTTTGGGTAACTTTTGACCCGCTTGATCCATTTCGTCATCAGCTTAGAGCTTCTTTGTTTACCCATTGGACTTATTAGAAATAAAACATAAGACAAAGAAAACCATTCATAAGTAAATGGGTCAAAATTGCAATCTCTACATGATATGATCAGTCTTCCAACAAACAATTGTGATCTAGTAGCATTCGAAAAGGAAACAAGTAACTTACATGCCAGAAGGAGAAACAGCTAAGCTGCTCCCAAGCTGGAGAACTCGAATTGATGTAGCCTGATTAGGGTAGAGCGCTAAAAAGAAACAAGCATTGGATTTATGCATCTTAAATTTCTGTAAAAAGCTGTGAAATACCGTTTTGAGTTAATCTTACTTACATCTAGGAGGATATATGACCAGACAGCTGGATACATCGGGCTTTAAAGAACTTTTTGTGATGCATATTCCCCGGGCCAACTTGCCTTTGACATCAACGATGTTAGAAACATCTTGAAGAGATTCTGAAGGAGATCTAGCCATTGAAGATGTTATGGTGAATGATGGATCCATTACCAACTGACTGCTTGTTAATTCCTGACCAGAAACCAATTTCACGCCTTTATAATTCCCACTCTCCTGCAAATTTTATCAACAGTTGTAATGAAACTCGACATTCCAATTTTTGTTTGATAAATATGAAGAAAAAATAAAACCCATGTACTCACCTTGTCCAAAAGTATAGATATCACTGGCATTCTCAAAACCTGTGGATCATATTACAAAATTAATCCATCAGGCCTCAAATGTGTCACTGAATGAAGTTATATATAAGAAAACAAAGAATATTGTAATTACTTAATTGCATAAGAATATCAAGCCAATTCGTTAAATACACTCGTATTCAAAGGACTTACATACAAACAACCTTTGACAGCAGCACGGCGGCAAAAGGCTTGTGGCAGTTCTCCTTGACCATAAATCGGGTAAATCAGTGCACCAAGGGCATTAGGAAACCTAAGTAGCCATAGAATACAATGAACGTTCATGGAAACCAAATATCCAAAACCTTCAAAGAAAATTTGAAACAGAACAAACACTTCTCATTTTCATCTTTTCTCCCTAATATCCGTTTAATGTCATTGCTAATATGGCACAAGTGAGGTTACTAAGATTAATATGAAACTACGAAACAAGCAGAGTAAAATAAGACCTTCCAACTGATGAATGGTAAAGAGCTAAACGATCGATCCCGTCTTTTGTCTTGAGAATATCTTTACATGATTCTCCAGCATCTTGATCATAATCAACCATGGCTATGGCATAGAGAATAATCCTTCAAATAAAAAGAGAAAACTAACTATTATAGGTTTTCACACAAACAAAGACAAGCGTGAAAGGCATGTACAAAAGTACAATACAGGACATCATATATTTCTACAACTTTTCCTAGCATGTAAAAGACGGGAGCAATTAACAGTAATAGTGAAATCACGTTCATATGTTTCATGATAACCGTCCATTTTACAAAAATTAGATTGCAATTAGGAATGAGTGATTCAGAATTTAATGGACTGTAGATATATCATCTTGATCATCAAAAAATCAATTTTGCTGCAATGAGCTGGGCAGCAGCAGATCATACGGGTCAGATAAAGTTTCTGCAAAAAGATGTGTGTTTGGTTAGAGGAATCTTAAAATGGGGTTCACGAAAATCTAAATTATCGGCTTATCTATATTCCAACGAGGCACGTCTACACTATTAGCTAGTCAAAATGATAATCGCTACATACAATTCATCACAACGCACTAAAACATCAATCAAGTAACACACTTTCAAAAAAAGGACAAGTGACATTACGATTTAATCTTCGGAGGCAACTTCATCTTATCCAAAAACAAAACAAACGGGCTCTCCAAATCCTCACCCGAAATAATCCTCCCCTCATCACCACCACCACCAGACTTAACAGCCTCAAGATGACCCTGCACGCGCTTAAAAAAGCTATTCAACTGATTCTTCTCACTATACTTCAACGTCCTATCCTTAAACACCGCGCTTTTCGAATCCGGCACACTCACCAACCCCCCCTTCCCATCTCCAACAAAACTCGCATCAATATTCTTAAACTCAACATACTGATTAGCAGTTGACTTCAACAACAAGTCAACCGCCACGTCAGCACAAAACAAAACCCTTGGCCCCACCAAATCCAAACTAAACTTTCTAGAACATTCCATAACCGATTCATCGTGACTACAGATCTCGATATCGGAGTATATAGATCGAGAATTAGCGGTTTGAGATTGGGTTTGCAGAAATGAAGTGAGGTCGGTGAGGTTTAGGGAGGAGTAATGGGAGCCGTAGAATGGGTTGGGGTCGAGATGGAGGACGGTTTTGCCGGCGGTGGAGGCGGCGGCGGCGATGATGGATTCCGGTAGGCCGGTTCCGACGACGATGAGGTCGAAATTGGTGGGCTCGATTGGTGGGTATGATTCACTCTCCGCCATGATTGGGTTTTTGGTTTTCAGTCAAAATTGGGTCAATTTTGTTTTTATGAGTTAGACATGTGATACCAGTCTGGTACCAAATCAGAATCGTACTATTTGATCTTAGTTTATTTTTAGAAAAAAATTTTATATCGAATACCATATCGTATATAACCGGTGTCAGTACGATTCATTACTGATATCATGATTATTTTATTGGCACATTTATTTGTCCATTGTCCGATACTGAAACTATTGATAACATTTTATTTTCTTTTAAATTTAATACCAAATACAACTTGTAAGTGATATGATATCGATACCATTGTACTTTCGCTTATCTTTCATATAATAGCTTGGTAGGTGTGTAAGTCAATTAAATGGGTTTTCGGTTTAGTTTCCGTCTTAATTTCAATGACGATATTGTAACTTGAAAATAGATATAATAAGCTATTATGCTATAAACTAAACCAACAAAAAAAAATTGAATTTATTTATTTACAACAAACATCCATTAAAAAAAAATGTGATATTATGAGAATGTGAGCAATGTTGCTGACAACATATAAGATACATCCAACAAAGGTAAAAAATATTTATAAAGATTTATTTTTAACCTTCAAAGTTTTGTAAAAAATAAACATAAAATACTTTTATCACTTAATTATTTATACATGCAACTTGTTGCACCTAATATTTCTCCTTTTATAGATGATATTGTGAGTAATGTTGTAGTGTATTTACATATTCTTTTCATAATCATGAGATGTTTAGTAATTTTGCTCTCTACGGTAACGAGGGTTGTAAACTGCCTCGGTTATAATTTTTAAGCTTGTTGCGAAATTGTCATTGTATTTTGGTGTGAATATTCAAAGTAATGATATATATGAGTCTCAACTCTAGAATAGTTATATCATGTAGTCCTTCTTCTTCAAGATTGGAATCTAAATAGGTAATATTCAAATTATATTAAATGATTTTTGGGAAATTTGTAGAACTTTAAATAATGTTATTGAATGTAATAAACTTTTATTTTGTTAATGTTGTATGTAAATGTTAATTTGAAATTTCATTAATTATTGAAATATGCTAATATTTTTGTTAGTTATTTTAATAGATACATATTATAGTGATATCAAATATCTTGATCGTCTTATTTTGTCATTTCTTTGACAGTTAGACACAATAGTTGATGATATCGAATGAATACTTGTCATTATAAATTAATTAAATATAAATAATTATTGAATTTATTGTTTCCTACTAAAACGGGGTGTGTTTGGTTTGTTATCGGGAATGACTATGGATATGGGTTTGGAATAGGTATATATATATGGGTTTATAAACCACCTCCCTCCCTTGTTGGGTTTGAGAAAATCCTTATGTTGTGGGTTTCATTCCCATAGCCTATACCCAAATATGTAAACTAAATACTCTATATCATTCTCATTCTTGTACCCTAATTTCCAAATCCATCTTTCAAACACACCCTTAATGTATAAGGGTGTGTCTGTTATGTAGGTTTAGAAATAAGGAATGGATTTGATAGTAATAAAATATGTGTTTATAAGATATGGGTAGAAGAAAACCCATAGATTACGAGTTTACTTAAAACCTCATGGGTTTTTTTTTTTACCAATATTGTGGGGTTTTTTGTCGATCATCTCCTCTCCAGCCAAATATTTTAAACAATCATACATTTTTCTTTCGTTATTTATATCAAATCTATACTCATTCCCATATCCAACAACAAACCAAACGCAACCTAACATCATGACACTTAACTATGAAAATATCACAAATAAATTCAATGTAAAAACCAACAAGATTTCAAGTTAAATTCTATATATAATATTAACGAAATTAAAGTTCGTTACAACGATATTATTTCATACAGTAACAATTCAATAAAAGCTATTTTCACAAAAGTCAACTGCCAAAATTGTATTCCAAAATTCTGTTTTAACTGATAAGTTTGTTTACACAATGAACATAAAAAGGTAACATTTGTTTTTAAGTTGCATAGTACTCTTTGATTTCTAAAGCTTCCCTCCAAAGTATCATACTAATTACTGTTACTTATACACAAGCTTAACAATGCTTTAGTCGAGTTTCTGATGTCTGTAGTCTACCCGAATCATTCTTAACATATAATTACTGAAATCACATTTCACGTCGTTTCTAAAACAAGGTAAATCATCAACAAAATCAATATTAGTCCATATTAAAGAAAACGAACAGAAAGAAAGAGTGTGTTCGTGAGTTGCACTAGATTCCCAAAGAACATGAACTAAACATAATTTTCAACCATAGTCGAGAGATAGTAGTTATAAATATGAAAATATTTTAGAGTAAACAACTAGGTACTAACACAGCAAGAACTACAAAACAAGAGAAGCTAGTAACACATTATGTTGCCCAATATAATAAAAGGAGATTCATTGTTATTAATCATCAATGTATAATGAACAATAAATAATATGAAAACCTAAAAGAAAATGGACGAGACAAAATGTGTAGGTAGCTAACAGATTCCCACAAGATACACAAACTTGTTATTACCGTTTAGATCTAGACACGGCATATTGTGACCCGGGGGGAAGGGGGGAAGAGGTAGTAATGATAGAAACATCGTACACTAGGAGAACTTCAAAACGGGCAGGTTCTAGATCCCCTAAGCATTTGTGTTAAAGGCTTGAAACCATGGACTGCAAACAAGTTACTTTGATACATTCTAATTTCTGATTTATTCTGATCATCCCAATCCCATCCATTGATCTTAATTTCATGTAAAGTTCCATTTTTCACTTCGTAAACAAACAATTGTTTGTCTTCATTGGTTGTTATTAATAGATCCCCATCTTTGTTCCAGCAACCTATAACCTTTACCAAGCTTCTGGGGATACGATGTATTATTTTATCGAACATATAATGCATCACCCATTCTTTTTTCTTCAATAACCACACATCTATGTGTGTGTGCTCGTTCATAAGGAAGGCATTATACACAACTCCAAATTCCCCCTTGTAAATCAACTAACTTCTCTGTTAGATCAGTGGCGAGTCTAGAACTCAAATGCACATATGTCACCATTTAATTGAAACCGCTATCTTCTTCTTCTCTAAGTTAGTTGGGCTATTTTACCAAGTACGAAGTTATTTATATTCTCTGTCATTGCCTATATGATATTGGATAAGATGGGACCTGATATATGACTCGCCATGAGTCTGTGCCTAAGACATGCACCTTGGTGCATACATGTTTTTTTCTTTTACACAAAACACACACAAGTTTTTCAGGGTTGTTAGAATCATCAAAACCAAGCCCACCTGGGTTGTCATCTGACCAGATACTGATGGGTGGCAACCTACAATATTCTTTACTTAACGGATGGATAACGACGAAAATGATGTTCTGAGAACGGTCTTGTGAGGATAAAATAAGTCCATTGCAAGAACCTAAAGCAAGAACTTTTGATAATCTACTGAACAATGATCTATCACAAGGAAAATGAGAAATCAGGCCCTTCTTCAACTCAAGGGTAGTAGTAGTAGTAGTAGTAACTTGTTTCGATTCCATGATATATAAATATCTAAATTTGCACGATACTCGGTAAACAGTGACGGATTCGTGAAACAAGATGGGTGTAGGTTCTTCTTTGACTCGAATGATGGCAAAGTGAGGATCGTCGATATAGTTGCACCATGACTTGCATACACACCGCAAACAAGCCAAAGATTTGAGGGACATCCTTGACAAGATTTCGTACTTGGTGTCTAAAGGTAACTCAACCATTTTGATATGTTAATTTGATCGACCCGATTACGTGTATGGTTTTCTACCGCCTTGAAGTTTGTGATTTACAAACGTTTTACATAGATTTATAAAGTTTCTGACTCAAATTTGAATTTTTAGAGACTTGAAACTATCTAGCCCAAACCCGACTTGTATGCTTTAAATCAATTGTGCTTTAAATCCATCAGGTTTAGGGTAATAAATATTGCTTAATGATATGTTAAATACTGTATTGCTTAAAGGATTCTAAGAAGATGTAAAACTATAATTTGATCCTATTGCTTTGATGGCCATTCTTTATGAAAATTTTGGACTACTTATTCAGGATATATATTGCTACGAATTTCGCGTAGTTATCATGAGGTCTTATCCTTGATGATTGAAATTTGACATTGCTTTGGTCGATTTTGATTCTTGTAGTTTACAAGAATCATTCTTAACATCTCGTATTGAAACCACAGTTCATATCATATAAAAGACAGAGGATAACTCTCACCGAATATAGCTATCATTAAACAGAGTCAATACATAATCGATATTAAAGAAAACATAAATAGAAAACCAGAAAAATATATTTGTGAGATGGACCTGATTCCTAAAGAACATGAACTAACCATAATTTTCAACCATAGCGAGCGAGTGGGTGTAATAAAAACCAGAGAGATAGTAATGCCGCAAACTACACTAGCAAAACTTCAAAACACGCGGCATTGTTTGAGATTGGCAAGTTTTAGATTCCAAAAACATTTGTGTAAAAGGCTTGAAACCATGGATTGAAACCAAGTTACTTTGATACATTCTAATTTCTGATTTAGTTTGATATTTCCAACCATTGATCTTGGTTTCATGTAAAATTCCGTTTTTCACGTCGTAAACAAACAATTGTTTGTCTTCATCGGCTGTTATTAATATGTCCCCGTTTTTGTTCCAACAACCTATAACCTTTATAATGCCTCTAGAAATAGGATGTATTCTATCGAACTGGCAGTGCATCACCCAATCTTTTTGCTTCAATACCCACACCTCTATACGTGTGAGTTCGTTCATACGGAGGGCATTATACACAACTCCGACTTCACCTTGTAGATCAACTAACTTCTCAAAAAGCCTATCTGCTCTTATTTGTTTGGGAGGATCAATTAACCCAAATTCCTCCTTCTTCACATCAAAGTATATTACTTCATTCGCATGTACGGAATTAAGACGACAACGTAACCAATGCAAGCATCCATTAGCAAATATTCCTTCACCGGTTATTGGATAAGTTGGGATTTGATGTATCTCTCGCCATGAGTCTGTGCCCAAAACATGAACCTTAGTGCATAGAGGCTCTTTAATTCTATTCAAAACACAAACAAGTTTAAATGAGTTGTTAGAATCATCTAAACCAAGCCCACATGAGTTACCACCAGACCAAATCTCGATGGCTGGCAACGTATAACATTCTTTCCTTAACGGATGAATAACCATAAAAGTGGTACGTTTAACACCGTCTTGTGATGATAAAAGCAATCCATTGCAAGAACCTAAAACAAGGTTTTCTGAAAATCTATAGAACAGATACCTATAACACGGAAACTGAAAAATCGGACCCATGTTCAACTCAAGAGAAGTAGTAGTAACTTGTTTGGATTTCATTATAGAATATGATCTAAAACTGCATGATACATTGTCAATAGCGGCGTATTTGTCAAACAAGATGGGAGTGGGTTCTTCTTTGACACGAATGGTGGCAAGGTGAGGATCATCGATATAGTTGCACCATGCTCTACGTACACAGCGTAAACGAGCCAAAGATTTTAGAGACATCCTTGACAAGATGTCGAACATGGTGTCGGGTGGTAACTCAACCATAATGTCTCTTGTTGAAAAATAATTTGTTGAACTCAAGCTAACAAATCAACAACTTATGAAGGTTTATTTACTAATAATATTTCAGAAAGTACCTCGTTTTAAGATCACGAAGTCGAATAATATATGTTGTCAGCCGCCTGCTTTAAATTATTCTCGGTATAAATTAATATAACCGCAAACTTTAACCAATAAGACACCCTAATAAGTTTCTAATCCCATATTTATTTTCTCTTTATAAATTAATAAAAATCTACACATCCTTTTCTATAAGTACGTTTAAGACACCCTCTAATTTACTTTGTAACAAACTTCACCCCGAACTATTATCAGAATCTTGTAAAACTCGGGGCCGGCTTGAAACATATGCAAGATGTATGACCGCACCAGGCCAAGGACCAAAGGGCCCATTGACTCATACATGATCCCATTATTATAAATAAAATGTTATATTTATATGAAGTATATATATATTTAGGGGCTATTATTTTTCTTTGCACCAGGCACCGGGGCTTGTAAACCTCGAGACCGGGCAACTCGGTACAAGAGAACCGAATTGATTCTAGTGTACTCGGTAGGAGTACTAAGCTAGTAAAACAACCAATTTGGTTGGTTCAAGACGGTTTGGTATGTATCGTGTGTGTCTTTTTTGATATTTTTGTGAAATTCTTAAATATCATACTATTAAATAAAAATGCATGTTTTTTTAGCATACCGATATGTGGTACGAAATTCCATTCCTACCTTGACGGTTCTTGATCAATGCCAAGTATCCTCCACCAGCCGCGAGCGTATGTGATAGGGCGTTGCCACTCACTTTCTTCGACATCTTTTGGTTCTTTTTCCGCGATCCAATTCACACTCTCTTCTTTTATGAATACCCAACTATCACTAAAACTCAGTTTAACCAAACTATTGTTCCTAATATTAAAGACTCTTTATCAAACGCCCTTCAACATTTTTTTCCTTTTGTTGGCAACTTGATCTTATTCCCTACAGATCCTACTAGAAAACCCGAAATTTGTCATGTTAAGGTGATTCTGTCAAGTCACGCTTTTTTCCAAAATATGGAATATCAATCGGAATGACAAATCACCATACCCTTTGTGATGCAAGTACACGGTTTATTTTCTTAAAGACGTGGACATCGATTGCCCATACTGGTGGAGATTAATCATTTCTAGCTAATGGGACTTTGCCTTTGTACGATAGATCAATTATTAATTACGTGAAGATAGATGAAAGTTGTATGATGGCAAAGTGTTTTTGGGCCATCTGATAAAGTTTGAGCCACGTTTATCTTGGCTCGAACTGTGATCAGTGGATTAAAAAAATTTGTTTCAACCCAATTGCCGACATTACCATATGGATCCTCTTTTTACGGTATCATGTGCTTATATTTGGAGTTGCATTGCAAAATAGCGTAAAGGTGAGCTAGAACTATTTAGTTTCGTCATCGATTGCAGGTCACGTGTGGTCCACCGACTCCTGCTGCCTACTTTGGCAACTGTGTCATGCCATTGGTGTGATGGAACACTACCCTTTAATAGGAAAGGAAGGATTCCTGATAGCTGCTAAATTGCTTGGAGAGAATCTACATAAGGGTTTTAACCGATACAGATGGAGTTGTGAAAGATATAGGCCGTTAGGACAACTTGTTTCCAGATGGGTTTGCCAACAAGGATAATGCGGGTTGCGGTACACCAAAACTCAAATTTTACGACTTCGATTTTGGATTTGGAAAGCCCAAAAAGCAAGAAACAGTTTCAATCGATTATAACGGATCAATATCTATCAGCGCCTCCAAAGAATCGATAGAAGATTTGGAGATTGGTGTTTGCTTTTCAGCTAATGGATGGATATTTTTGTTAGTATTCTATAATCATGGTTTACAAAACTACAGTAGTTTCATTGGAGGAGGTATCATGTTATTTATGTGCTGGTTTGTGTCTGGTATTAATCGGTATCAGTTCAATGCAATATCCTACTTCAGATTATGTTGGTAACTGGTACATGTAAAGACAAATGAACCGAAAAAGAGCCGGAGAGGTCTAATTAGTAATAGTTATTCTAGTTTACTATAATAGTGTTAACAAAATTATTAACCCGTTTATATATGTAGACGGAGTTCAGAAACACTTTATATACTACTTAGGTCGGTAATAAAAGTTAGAGTAAGCATTATGTTAGGAGTTATGCAGACCTCGGGTAATATAGGAAAGTTATACAGTACCTTTATGTTGCATAATATCTCAATTTTATGACACCATATCATAAACATTTTGTTATGTCACTAATCCATGTTTTTGGCAAACAATACATATGTACATCTTTGTTGATTTATAGACCGGATCAACCAAACGACCGACTAATCGAGTAATATCAGTAGAGATATGAGAACATGCTTCGGGTAAACAATAAACACAATAGCAGTTTCAAACTGAGAAAAGATAGCAATAACTCAAGATAAGGTGCATCAAAAACTAAACAGACACAATACTTGATGTCGCCCCAATAATAAAAATAAGTCTGATGTCTAATGATTTCTGACATACACCATCAATGTGCGATGAACATAATCAGGAAAACCACAAACAGCATACAAGCAAAATCTAGAACAGGAACAAAAAGTACCAGAAACTTGACATTATTACTGCCTAGATCTCGACTCAGCTCGCCTAGCTTCATCCGGAGTCGAAGCAAACAACTCCACATAACGTGACCCGATCATCTCCCTATCTTTTGACATTGCTAGCTTTTGCAACGTCAACTGATTCAAATGTCACATAAGCCTCACCTGTTGCCTTCCCATCAGCCCTACAAGCAATGTGCACTTTCTCTCTGTAATGTTGTAATCGTGAAAAAGTCAACAATGTCGGCTTTGCTGACTGAAAACGGTAGCCCTCTGAGCTTCAGTATCTCTGTGAATTCCATTTGTTCCTTGTCTTTGGCTTTCTTTGAACGAGACGGTGGTGGACTTGCACGATACTCGTAATCATACCCGCCGTCATATCCGACCTCAGCTGCCACCGCATTGTAGTATTCTTGTTTCTTGCACTTGAAAACTTCTATATACCTTCGCCCCATGTTATCACGGTTTTTCTGAACGGCGAGATCCGCTTGTGCAGGCCTAGTGAAGACTACAAAAGCATCGCCAGAAAACCGACCGTTTTTGTTGACCATTAGCAAGTCAACTATCTCAAACCCAGTGAAGAACTTGAAGACATCTACATCTGTGCAGTTGAACGGCAGTCCACGGAGACGAACCACTGGAAACGTTGCAGGCGGGAATCCAGCTGTGTGATCGTATGGATTGTAGCGAGTACGTGAACTGCTCACTGCGAAGTAGGGATTTGATTCCGTCATTCGTGGTCTCTTTGAGCCGATCTCGTACCCATCTGATAACCCCCCCGCTCCCATACATTCCCCTATAATTATTCGTACCCAAGGAAAAAAAAGTCCCCACTCAACCTTGTTAATAAAACCAAACCCAGCCCACATTTTTCTAAAAGTATATTTTTTTCATTATTTTAAATTATTAATTATGAAAACACAATGTCCAAAATTTAGTCTTCGATAATCAAACATCATTCACAGAATTAATTTATTCTTCATGTTTAACAGTTCAATCAATATAAAAGCATATAAGCATACATATGCCAAATAATAGCACAGACTACTAAGCTCTACTCGATGAGTGACAAAGAAAAACAGAGTGAAAAATCAGGATACCAATTCTTCTGATTCTAGTTTTAATCATCATCTGATCAAGTAGATTTTAGCATAATATTACAACACATCAGATACAACTTTATAGTTAACACACATTTTTAACTACCATTCAAGTGCGGGAACCAAAGGCAACAGGCAACTCAAACTCATAACTGAAAGATATTTTATACATTAACAAATAGTAAGCGTTTAGTCTACCTTCTATATTTGTCTTTAATCACCTTTGTTTTAAACTGAATTCAACGGAAATATGTATGCTAAGAATGATAACAAGTTCCTACTTTTTATTTTGTTATAATGAAAAATTCCCCCCTGTATTTTCCCAATTTATATAATACACAACTAACGACCATTGATGTCTTAACAATTTTGTGAGAACCATATGCCGTAATTCAAATAATACCAACCAACAATTCCTCCCCACTAAAAACAATACACAGTAGTTTTAGGTAACTTAATAATTCTGCTGAACAATTTGATGCCCTTATAGCCTCTAATAATCGCGTCATTTTTTATTTTTTTGGGGTATACCGGTTATTAAAACTACTTAAAAAGCAATCCTAAACAAGCTCGAAAAAGCTTAAAACCAGCTCGAAAAAGCCTAATACGGTCAACTAACATGTTTTGGTCATTATAATTTCTCAAAACCCTAGACCTATTCCCAATTAAACCAAAAATCGAAAGAAAACAAATAATTATCTAAAATCTTTCATAAATTTCTAATTGTTATTATATATTACAAGTTTTTTTATTTTATGAAATCGATTAAAAAAACGGAAACGTGCATATAATTAACAAACGATATTAAATTAAACAAAATTAACACATAATCGCAGATGAGATAACTTACCCCCTCGATCCGTACATGTTTGATTCCGATATGAAACTTGAATTGAGGATGAAAATAAACGGAAAAAAAGAGACAATCGGTGAAGATGTAAACGGTGAATTTGAAAACCCTAGCTAAGATTTGTTTATAAGGTCGATTGATTTTTCTATAAATTAATTTTTTTTTTTATTTCTTTAATGTTTTCTTAACTTATTCTTTTTAAGAAAAATAAAATTATAAATTAAAAACTTAAAGGTCACGTCCTCAAATTATATAAGGTTGCGTTTGGTTTAAAATTAGGAATGACAATCGCCGGTAGGTCTGTTTAAAAAAATCGAGAATCAAAAACATCCAAAAAAGCGGATTGGTTTTGGATATTTAATCGAACCGTGCAACTCAGTCTTGTCCACAATAGGACTGAACCTCTAGTCTATCCTAAAAGAACTGCATAACTTCAAGTTAAAGTGTTTTATTTTATTGGGTTTTAATTTCTTTGATTTATTTCGTCCAAAATGTTTTATAAGTTGTAATAATAAAATTTAGTTTTTGAGATGATAAAATTAGTTACTCTTATATCACCTATCTTGTATAGAGGTGTTAATGATACAATTTTTATTGTTATGGTTATTGTTAACTAATAATCAATTTATTTCTTATTTTTAATAATGGTTGCTAATATGGTAGTTTACAAACATGTAAAGTGTTTTTTTTTTTTTAATAATAACTCCCTACAAAAAATATGTTTACAAAGTTGTTGTTTTATTCTATATTAACATAAAAATATATGTAACATGTATTTGTATTGTACCAAGCAACATAGAACGGAAATTTGGGTTTGAAGCGAGAACCGAACTGAATGCAAAACCGAGATTTTCGGTCCAAAATATTTTCACCTACCGGTTTCGGTCCGGTTCTAGACCGTTGAACACCCATAACTACCCATAATTGACGGAGATAATATATTGTACGAGCCTCTAATGAACATAATTTATACAAGAATCTATAACTCCAATCTAACAATAATTTAAAAAAACATTCTTATGACATCCCGTATTTTTTAGGTATTAACCCGTTTTCATTTGTCTTTATTTTTATCGGTTTTGTTTTGACCCATTATTTTCCTTGTGTTTATCACGCTTTATTCATTTTGTCAGGTTTATATTTGTTGCTTCGTCCTTCGTGACAGAAACGTTTTAGTTACCTAAGTGCCGTTTAGATAGTACTCTCGTAAGATCAGTTATGGTGTTTATGCATTCTGTCAAGTTGTCCGCGGCTGTCAAGCTGTCAGCGCCTGTAAAGATTGTCACTGCCTGTCAAGTTGTCACCGCCTGTCAAGATTGTCACCGCCTGTGAAGCTATGTCAGCGGCTGTCAAGGTCAAGCTATGTAGCGCCTGTCAAGGTCAAGCTATGTAGCGCCTGCCAAAGTCAAGCTATGTCAGCGCCTGTCAAGGTCAAGCTATGTCAGCGCCTGTCAAGGTCAAGCTATGTAGCGCCTGTCAAGGTCAAGCTATGTAGCGCCTGCCAAGGTCAAGCTATGTCAGCGCCTGTCAAGGTCAAGCTATGTCAGCGCCTGTCAAGGTCAAGCTATGTAGCGCCTGTCAAGGTCAAGCTATGTAGCGCCTGCCAAGGTCAAGCTATGTCAGCGCCTGTCAAGGTCAAGCTATGTAGCGCCTGTCAAGGTCAATCTATGTAGCGCCTGCCAAGGTCAAGCTATGTCAGCGCCTGTCAAGGTCAAGCTATGTCAGCGCCTGACAAGTCAGCACAGCCTGTCAAGCAGTCACCGCCTGTCCAAGTTGTCAGCGTCTGTGACTGCTTTATTATCGTAATAATAGTAAGGCGTTACATATACGGGTGATTAATGATTAAGACCGTTCAAGTATTCATGATCATCATTAATGGACAACGTTCCATATACTTGACACTGGCCATATAAATACATGGTCCAAATCATTATTGCCATCACTTTTTCATCTGATCTCAATACACACACACAAAACCTTAAACGCAGAGTTCATATACTCTCACTCTCATCCTCAACCTTGATCACCCTAGGTTCGTCAAGAACTTGTTGGGTTTGCACTGTGATCATCACAGGAGATCCAAGGTTGATATCACCTAACCTTCGTGTTTGACAATCATTGCTCAAACACATTCGATTATTTAAATAAAATTAACGTTAATAATATTACAAATTTAGTCCTTTAACAAGAAACCACCAAATAATTAGTTGGTGGGACAACACGAAAAGAGGCCATGCGCCACGGCGGTTGGCTTTGGCCCAAAACAGACTGCACCGCAGCCACTATGGACTGCGACGCAGTCAGGGCTTCAAGCAGAATATGCCAAAAATGTCTTTTTCACTACTTTTGAAATCCACAACTTATTTTCACGTGAATTTGGTCGGGAAAGTACCTATTATGTGTATATTTGACCACAATCTAGATCTAATATCATGTCTTAACCATCTCTCATTCCATATTCCATTCTTTACATCTCATTTCATATTTTCTCTTTCATTTCAACACCTCCACCATTCATTTTTTCTCCATTTCTCTCTCAATTTCCAGAAGTTATGAGAGATAATCAACATATAATTGAGTGGGTTTGAGTTAGAAGAAAGTTCTCCATCATATTCCTCATTATCTCCTTGATTCATCATCAGTTCGGTGATTTGTTGATATTTGCGAAGGTCTTCGGTACTCTTTACGTTATCGTATTTCCTCTTTACATTTTCTTATTTACCCTTAAAAACGTCTAAGTAACCTATATAAATGGATGAAAACGTAATTATTTATCATATTATATATAATACCTTCATATTGTAAGTTATTAGATAATAATAACATAAAATGGTGTAAATATGAGAATAAACTTATAAAATGGTAAAATTACAAGTAAATATGTAATAATCATAAAATTATACCGATTTTGAACTTATGAAACTTATTGGACTATTTGGACAACTATTGGACTAAATTAGTTATAAATATGTCATTTAAACTCTAATTAATATTATAACTAGTTATTATGTAAAAGTTCATATATTTAATATTTATATAAACTTATATATGTATATATTTATGTAATATAACTTTCTGGACATATTACTTATTATCACTAAAACTTATTATAAAATTAATGATACTTAAAACTTATAAAAGAAAAGGCTAAAAGTGAGTTTTGGCACCAATACGCCGCAACACTCGTTGATTGCGCCGCAACGGGGTGCAGAACAAGCTCACTGCACCGCAGTGGTGATTTACTGCGCCGCAATGATGCTTCAGTTTGTTGTCCATTTTTCTGCCATAAACAAACTGCGTCGCAATGACATGTTGGTGCGTCGCAGTGTCCGCTAAACCGAACTTTATATATTTTTGGACAACCACAAACATATATACATATATTATTATACGTAAAATAGTATCTATTGACAAATAGATGTTTTTGGACTCAAAGACGTAATCGCAATTATAAACATAATATTCATTATTATGATAATCCTTAACCTTATATATTTTCAATAAACATACTTTTTACTCAAAAACGCGATCGTAATCTTGAACTTCTAATAATATACTACACTCTTTCGCTAACATTATAAAAAAAATTGTTTTCGAACTATTTTACTCAAAATATTTAATTCTTCAAATGTTGACTTTTTAGCTGACTTTAACTCCTTATCTCAATCGTTGACTTTTACCAAAGTCAACTATCCTAATACGTTGATTTTGGTTAATTTCGACTAAACTTTGGTTTTCAATATTCAATCTTCTATAGTTACCTCATATCGTCTGTAACGACTCAAAATGTTATTCTTCCAGACTCTTTGAATATATAATGTAATATAACATTAATTATTAAGGCTACACCGTACTAGACTTATAGAGGTACTTGGACTTATGTAGGGTACTTATGTAATGGTGTTAATTGTGTTCACTAAGGGTAAGAAAGTAATTTCAATTCGTTAAAATTAAGGGATTAAGACTTTTGGTGAAACTCTTTATATAATTGTATAGATAAATACTTAGTATTTGTAAAAGTAGAAAGATTGTAAATATATATATTGTTAAAAATATATAAGTTAACATTTTTCATAACATTCCAAATATATTAATTAATTTGAATTTTTAAAATTTATCACTAAGGGTAAGAAAGTAATTTCAATTCCTTAAAGTTAAGAAATTAAGACTTTTGGTGAAACTCTTTATATAATAGTATAGATATAGATTAAAATTTATCACTAACGGTAAGAAAGTAATTTTAATTCCTTAAAATTAAGGGATTAAGACTTTTGGTGAAACTCTTTATATAATAGTATAGATAAAAGTGGAAAGATCGTAAATATATAAATTGTCAAAAATATATAAGTTAACATCTTTCATAACATTTCAAATATATTAATTAATTTGAATTTTTAAAATTTATCACTACGGGTAATAAAGTAATTTCAATTCTTTAAAATTAAGGGATTAAGACTTTTGATGAAACTTTTTATATAATAGTATAGATAAACCCTTTAAACGGCATATAAACACTCAATATTTAGACATGACTTTGAATGTTTGAATATTGTAATGGAAGATAATAAACAAAATTGACATTTTTTTATATATAAATACTTACTATTTGTAAAAGTAAAGAGATTGTAAATATATAAACTGTTAGAAATATATAAGTTAACATTTTTTATAACATTACAAATAAATTAATTTGAGCTTTTAAAAGTTACCTTAAGAGTAAGAAAGTAATTTTTATTCTTTAATATTAAGAAATTAAGTATTTTTGAGAACCACTCAACTTGGTGGTTTCTGATGGATATAGTCAAAAAATATCATTTTTTGAAGATAATTAGGTGAATATTCATTCTAGTAATAGATTTCCAAATCCTTTTTTTTTAATGTCTAACTAGAGGATTTCCCGTGCGTTGCACGGGTTCGTCGGTTTTTTCAAAACGTGTACGGTAGATGCTACTTTTACGTAATATACAGTGTTTACAAAAGCTGTTGGAAATACATACATAAAGTGTTAGCCTATTACATCATCAGAAACTTGAATTTTACTTGTAACAAACCATCAAAAAGAAAACACTTACAGTTTCTAGTATAATCAAGAGCCTTATGATGGGTAAAAAATGTACTTAGCCAAGAAGTATTTCATTTAGTTCACTCATTGATGGAGTTCTTTCAACAGCGTAAACCTGCAATCAAAAGTAGCACAATTTAAGTCATCAATGTTTGATAAGATCAATATCGCAAAGTCTTTAGAATAGACTGCAGATAACGCAAAACCTCCAGTCCACTAGGAAAGCAAAATGAAATGTGATCCCTGTACTTCAACGATTTGAAAACTTGGTTTTGAAGCTTTTGAAGATGACCGCCATTGTCCCCTTTTGATGAGTATACAAGTGATGGTCGTGAGGCTGCTGCAGCCAGAGCAGCTCGTGCAACATCTTCAGTAGTCTGCATGAACTATGAAGCACCCCAACCAGGGCTACCCGATTCTTCATTCTTTGGAAAACCTGTCAATATTACAAAACCCAACAAATAAAAGTTTAAATGTGCGGACTTGAAATAAAATACAGCCCAAACCAACCCATTAATTACTAAACGGGTGGATTTTGCCACAACTATTTGTTGAGAGGTGCAGAGTAATAAACCTGAACATGCCAGCTTTCGGGATCTCCTTCTTTATTAACCCGAACTCTCATTCGGAAGAGTTGATGTAGGACTAAGTATCCAGGAAATACGCTGTAACTTGATTAACGAATCTTCATGCCAATGAGATATTTTTTTAAAACGGCGTCCAAATTCAGACCATTTTGAGGCTTTTCTCCGCCTTTGCTCAAAGTTTTTGAGCACATCATATGCAACAGGGCCATCAAGTTTATATGCAAAGGAAAGTTTCAAAGAGACTGAGCAGTTACCTAAATGCACGGTAGAGGGGGGCGATACCACAATACATAGGCAAATGGGACGCCCGAAAATTGGTGTATTTGCATTGACAGCTTGTATGGTTACGCCTCTCATAACATGAAACCCAAACTTCAAACCCATGTCATGAACTTTCTTGGCTACTTCCGAAAACCCTTTTCCGCCTTTAGATGAAGGCCACCTGCCTGGGTCCGGAATCAATCTCCCCCATTTATCAATCACATCAAACCCAAGGGAATCAACATAAGCACCCGTGACCAATTTTCTACACGAAAGGTAACCCACCACCGCATACTGATAACAAGAATCAAGAATCAAAAAAATGTGTATAGTTTATTGAAGAAGTGTTTAATTATTTACCAAATACCTAAACTACCTTTTGCTAATTACGATGAATGAAGCTTATATTAACATAATCCATAGAGTTAATTACATAATTGGTCCCTGTGTTTGTTCCAAAACAACGGGTCCAGTCCCTGGGTCACAATTCGTTCGGGTCCAGTCCCTGGAGCCTATCTTTGGTTGCACGTTTGGTCCCTCCGTCACATAAAATGACTAAACTACCCTTATCTTTTAATTTTCTTCCTTTTTTTTTCTCTTATTTCATTACTTTATTTTATTATCTCCACGTGTCACAATATGATTGGTTATCTCTTTAATTATCCCAATCCCAAATAAACCAAAATAAAAAACCTTCTATTAATTAACACAGTGTGTTGTTTTTGTCTAGAAACCAAACAAGGCTTCAGCACAATCTCATGTACTTAGCTGCAATAGCCGACTCTCAACCAAAGCAATCTCCGATTAATCTTCAGGTAATAAAGATTATAAAACACTTCGCGATTTACTCAATTTTAATTGTTTTGTTATGTTCATATATAATGGTAATGCAGCCATATATGAACACCATGCAACAACAACAATTACAATCCCAACACATGGTCCCACAGTCACCATTCAATCTGCAACCACCTTTTACGATGATGCAACAGCACCACGCCTTACAGAGCCAGCTTGGCGTCGGCTCGAGTGGAACCAGCGGGACACACACCACGAGGTGAAACGAGTCTAGAAGGTTTTCCAGATTTCAGTCAACCTTTCTTTGGGGAAAGTTCACAGGGAATGATTAATAGACCACTAAACTGTTTGATAAGTAAAGATTTAGGGTTTGAGAGGTAATTAGGTCAAAATTAAGGAATTGCAGGTTTTTTATTTTGGTTTATTTGGGTTTGGGATAATTAAAGAGATAACCAATCATATTGTGACACGTGGAGATAATAAAATAAAGTAATGAAATAAGAGAAAAAAAAGGAAGAAAATTAAAAGATAAGGGTAGTTTAGTCATTTTATGTGACGGAGGGACCAAACGTGCAACCAAAGATAGGCTCCAGGGACTGGACCCGAACGAATTGTGACCCAGGGACTGGACCCGTTGTTTTGGAACAAACACAGGGACCAATTATGTAATTAACTCTAATCCATAATTTTAAAACTGTTGCTGTGGGCAAATAAGTATTTGTAGCTTCTGAACTTTACAAAAATTAAATATGTTTCTATTTTTTATATGACGTATGGAGTAATGATTACGACCTCGTAGCCATGAGCATGTAACTTCTGTGAAATGAGTTGGACATTTTGAAGGAATTCTTCTTCGGAAATCGTCCAACAAAAGGACTCATAGGAATCCCAACCAATGAGGCCATTAAGTTGTTGAGGGATATGTTTAATGTATGTCTCAAAAGTGATTATGTGATCGTTTAATCAAAATCAGGTCATAAATTGTAATAAACAGCCTGTAATCTGTATAGGTTTGTGAACTGGAAATGCAAGTTTTTTAATATAGGTTTAAATGAAAGGGCTAATATTAATTCGTTTTTCCCAACTGCAACAGGCATTAAAACAAAAAGAAATGAATACTTTAAACACCATAATTAAGCATTATATAAAAAACGCAATTCCAAACAACCCCAAACCAATTAATGAAGCAAATACCTTTATGCCGCCAACTGGTTTCACACAATGAACACCGAAGAACTTTGTGACAAGGGAATTCTCGTAACGACAAACATGTCGGTAATAACTTGGCAACATTTTAATTAGTACCTAAATATAGACAATGCATAACTTTAGTTTCAAATGACAAATGACATGTAAGTCGATTCATTTATTATCTGAAAGAGAGAAACAATCAATCAAGATTTCATACCTTAACTTCTGATTTTTTCACAGTTTTGATCATAAACCGATCATCCTGTGTCAAATAAAAGAAGCTCCCACTTTTCCCAGGAGACGAAAGCTCACGAAGAGCATCATTTCCACAAATTGCTAACATATAATCGGCAGGATCCACTTGAAACAATTCCCTCAAATGTCTGAAATCATAAACCCATTATCAATTTAGACAACAACATAAGAATATATTAAACCAAATTCACGATTTCAGCAACTGGATATAATACCTAAACACAACTGGGCAATAATCTTTCCAACGAAACTCCCCGAATTGATGTGGTGGAGTAAGCTTGGATCCCTCAGGAGGAAACCTAGTCCAAAACTTCTCTTTTGGATCGAAATCGTTAGTCTTAAGATCGCGTATAATAGAAGCATGTTTCCCTACCGAATACCTATCATAAGCCAATAAAAAGTATAAATAAAACCATAACCAAATCAAATCAATTATAAACAAATTCCTCACGAATTTAACTTTTTTTTACCTAATACCCAATTGCAGATTAAGCATCAAATCATAATTCTTATGCCCTTTGGATATCATTTGACCAGGTTTTTTGGCTTCACCGCCATTAAAACAACACGGATTCCTTGTAAACTGCCTAATTTCATCGCGCCCCAACCCCATAGCATCCCTATACAACATCGAAGCTTCAGCATTATCAATTATATCACAAGTAATATCACCAGCTTCACCATCAGATTCCGGAACATCTCAAAAACGCGTAAAGTTTGACTATCCAAAAACTTTACGATTCCGGAACATCTCAAAAACGCGTAAAGTTTGACTATCCAAACAATAACCAAAATCGTACACAATAGATTTAACCCAAATTACGTTTTTAAGCTTCACCATCACTCTAAAACTAACAGATTTAACACAAAAACAATAACCAAAATTTGACTATCCAAACAATAACCCAAATTACACTACGACAATGCAATAAAGCAAATGGCAAAAACCATACCTCAAAAATCGAAAACACAAAAGGATTAACCTACAAAAAAATAGCGAAAAAATATTAGTAAGTACAATCGGTCCGCAGAAAAACGAATATAGCAAAAAGGAATTATTAGGCACAATCACTTGTAATCGGAATCAGAAAGTTAACAAATTGGATTGATTGACTAAAAAATGGTACCTGATTGCGGGTTCGTGCATTTTGAACTGAATCGGAAAATAAAATAGAAAGTATTCGAATTCCGATAATGAAAGAGCAGGTGGAAGTGGGGAAGAAAAATACAAACACGCCACCTGTAAACACACGCGTCGGCAGGGAAGAAGCCTTTCTTTGCTGGATTGGATTCCTTGCTGGATTGATCGACAGGTGGCAAAAGAAAAAAACAGGAGCTGGCGATACATAAAATCTGTCCGGAAGAAAAACAAAACGAAAAGCCTAACACACAAAACAAACACAAAGCCCAGAAGAAGACAGCCCAACCCAACCGAAATAAAAAATAATTTTTTGCACGGAATCATAGGCATTCTGCACTTTTAATTATAGGAGGAATCGAGTACCAAATTTGCTTATGAGTCATTAGTTTGGCATTAATATTAATAATTAATACATACTAGAAAAAAAGAATTACTTTTAATAAAAAGAAAATAAAAAGAAAATGATTTCTTTTTTATATCAAACCTTTTAATAAAAAGAAAATGATTTCTTTTTTATTTTCTTTTTTTTGACTTTTTCTTTTCTAAAAAAATAGTTAATATTGATATACTAAAAGAGACATATTCTATAATTTTGCTTTTGTTTAACAATAAACGGATAACTATATCATTGACTTTATAAACACGATACTTTAATCTTTTAATAAATTAAAGTTCTCTACGTATACGAATTTAGCGAAGGTCAAATCAGATATATATAAACGAAACAACAAATATTTGACATTAAAACTCATATTATTATATAGTGTTATTGACACATGATGTTTACTCAATTTTTATATATTATAGTTGTGTTTTTTTCGATAAAATTATCCGCGTATACGCGAAAAATTAACTAGTTTCATATACAAATATAACATGTTATCAAAAATGTTTAAGTACTTTTCTTTAGATATGACAATTCAGCAAAATATATGTATACATTTTATAAAACTAGTCTAGAACCCGCGCGATGCAGCGGCGGCGACAAAGTTGATTTCGTAAAATGGTTTTGCGGCTACAATTTTCAGTAGTTTTTAATCCGTCATCCATATGTTAAGTATAACACTTTCTAGTTTATTATCTTTTGAATCAAAATATTTTTCGTTATCTTTTTTCTCCGAAAATATAAAAAAAAAACTATTTTACGAAACATTGTTGGAAATTGATATCTAGGACCCAAACAGATTTTCAAGAAAAAGCAAAAGGCATATGCTTTAAAATTAGAAAATTAAGAAAGAAAAAAAAATAATAACCAAACTCTGTTTCATTTTCATATCACAGCAAACAATTTGAATGTTTAATCCTCTACAAGTAAGTTCTTAATAAAAAAATCTTATATTTTTCGGTTTCAAAATGCTCGAAGCACCATCTTCTTCACACAAAACAAAAATCAAATCAAATTATGAATCATAATTTACAAAAAAAAACTTATTACATTCTACACACTAAAACTAACAAAAAAACACACCACTCCATATCAGCAGGTTGATCTCAAAAAATATCAGCTACATGCCGATTTACACACTGATACACAAAAAATATGTTCTATACAAAATTTGGCATATTCTGAAGCCAAATAACTGGGAGGTGAATATCAAATACCAGAATTTGAGCTCCCCAAAAAATAAACACATTAAAAGAACAAGCTTGCATCAATAAAACACCTAAAGTTTTTATGAGTGGTAAACCTCGATTAAAACGAAGAGTTGTTGGATATGCTTGTGATTCTAAAATATATCCCAACATTCTAGCTGGCAAGCAGATCATTCATTATCAAGGGACCTTTTGGGAAAATAAGTCATTGTTTAAAGGCAATGAAGAAGGACTTTCTTGCATGGTGGAGATTGTGAGGTTCTGGTGGTTTCTATGGAAGGGGCTGATTCCATTCCAAGTGTTTTCAATAGGAAGCTCCTGTCCTGAAAAAGATGAAAAATAGATCTGCTTAGTACTGCTTGTAATTAAAGTTGGCAATTTCGACCAATTTAGTTACAAACAGGGAAAACCAGGTAATGTTTTATTTCTAACGGAACAAATGTGTACAATAAAATAAAATAAAACAGCTAAAAAGTACACGGGTCAAAAGTTGTTAAAATTGTATTTTTAAGGCTTACAACCTACTCAATCTCTATACAAATGATCTGCATAAATGAGGATGTCCCCTGCTGTGGATAATAATAGATAAAATGCTAAACGTACTTAAACTTTCTGAAAACTGTGGGCTCGGAATTCCTTGTGCTGCGGATCTGAACAATGGAGTTACTTGAAGTGGGGAATTGAACTCAGAGTTTGGTAAAGGGAATACACATACACCTCCAACATCATTGTTGAGTTCGTTGCAAGATGACAAAATATCTGTAACAGAAACGAAATAAAATCCAAGTCTTTAGGCCACGAAAATAAGGAAGTTACTCCTATAGAAAACAATCATTTACCATTTCAGCAGAACTCACCTTGATTCGTTTCAGAATCAGGTTCTCCTCTATTTTTACCATCAACATGACTGCTTGCATGTAATGAATCAAATAATAGTGGTTTAACTTCACAGAATTATTTTATTATCTACGTTCTGCACAAGTACCGCAAAGAGTTCTTAGATGCTTATCAGTGGTTTTGCTTTCTCCTACTAAAATTTCTTCGAGATTATAATCTTCTTTCTTAGCAACAATATGTTTCCTCCTAAATAAAAAAAAAACAATTGTACTAATATTAGAACTTTGATCTTAGTTTCATTTTTTCGGTTTGGAAATTTATACCTCATCTTCATAGGATGCAATGAAGTTTCTGAACCTTGATACTTATTTTTTCTTTTATTGTTGTGCTCTTTAGTTAATCATGCTTTGCTCTCTTTTTACATAAAACAGAAAACCGATTTTTCACAGCATTATATGTCCTGTTTTTAACAGGGGAAACAAAAGTACTCGAATAAAATAAAAAAACAATACAAAATTGGAAATCAAATAAAAGTAGAGAACATTATCTACCTGCCTGAAACCACTTTTGCAATATTAGTCCATCTGTTGCCAAATTTCTGTTGGGCCTGCAAATCGTGTTTGAAAATGATCTCATTAACAAATACGTTAATCATGAAAAGACACGACACTGATATTGGTCACATTGATGAGATGAGGTAAAACAACAAAATTATTGTCCAACTTTACCTCACATAAGAGCGTACCTTCCTCCTTTTTTAGAATCAGAATTCAAATATGTGAACCATCTGCATTCTCAATTTACCCGAGATTATTAACTATATACAACAATAACTGGGGTGTTTGTTTTAGCTTATTTTCCGGGCTTACGAGCTTATTTGTTTCGTCTTATCTTTCATAAGCCCATTTGACGGATGGAGTAATAAATAATACCTACTTTGTGAGACATCATAGATCTGACCTTTGTGACGGCGGCGGCGGCGACTCATGTTTTGATTGTGTGTATAGTAGTAGAGATGGTGACGGCGTGGGCGGCTCCGGTGTGTAAGTGGATCTCGGTGTGTATGTGGATCTCGGCGGCGTCTCCGGCTGATCAATAAGAGAGAAAGAGGGGAGGCTGCTCAAGAAGAGAGAGAGTTTGTTGTGGTGTTATGTGTTAGGGTTATTTTTAGGGTTAGTTTTTAGGTTTTTTTGTTATGTGTTATGTGTGTTGTATCTTGTGTATAATAGGTTGTACCTCTTAAAAAAAAACTCTTAAAGTCAAACTTCTTAAACCATAAAAGTCAACAAAATGTCAAATGCTTTATATAGGAGTAGAGATAGAGATAGAGATTTATGTTCTTAAACCTTACTTATTTTACTTTTACAATTTTAATTAAAAAAAAAATTGTTATCGAAAATATATTCAACATCAATGCTATAATAAAAAGGAAGAACTCAAATATTGTTATGGGTTTTATTCTTATAACAATTAATGGTTTAGAAGATAATTTAATTTTAAATCTTTATAAAAATGCATTTTAATTTAATTTTAAACTATTTAATTAAAGAAATTGGGGGTTCAGGATTGTGTCTTTTTGATAGGAGTAAAAAATTAACCAAATCGAAAAAGCTGAACCAACACAAAAGCAAATGTTTCAGTTTTAGATTTATGAAAAAAATGAAATATTTAGTTCGGTTTTGATTTTACTCCAAAACCGAACCTAAAGCACAGAACATAACCATTAATAATATACAATTAAAATATAAAGTTTGTATATGAAATTATTATAATTATTAAGTGAAAAGTTATACTTATTTGTGACCAAAATCATTATAGATAGTATGAAAAAATGTTTTATCTTAATGATTCTAAATTATTAAGTAAAAATTATATTTAATTATAAAAAAATAAACAAATAAGAGATTACTTATTAAGTCGAACTATCAAAGTATGAAAAAACGATTAATAATCGAATCAAACCGAACTGAACTTTATCCTAATAACCAAAAAACCGAACAAATGTTGAATCGAACCGAATGGTTCCCAACCTTATAAAAACCTAGATTTTCGTTTCGGTTTCAATTTCATGCAAAACACTGAGCTGAATCGAACCATGTTCAACAATACTTTTGTTTCTCAAAAAATTTAATAAATATTTATCATTAGAGTAATAATGGTTTTAATTATTTGAGTATTTGCTTTTAATAAAAAGAAAATAATACCATTGGTAGTATCTTCGTCACTTTTTCTTTCTTAGGTTGTCTCTTGTTTAGTATTAGATATAAATAAAAAAGTTTGTTTGAGTTGTATACATACCATATTAAGTTATTATTACGAATTTTATGAAAAACATAAATATATAAAAGATAAAAGAATGGTGTTGTTGTCTATACCCTCCCTAAATTCATTTTTTGATAACTTTACGACTCCAAAATCACTTTTTGTTTTATCTTATTATTATCTTTTGTCTTTTTATTTTTTTATAATTACATTTATAACCTAAACACCTACTTCTATTTTAAGTTTAATAAAATAAATTAATATTTTTATTTCATCAATTATAAAATAATTATTTATTTAAAAAAAAGTATATAAACTACATATTTTACTTTTTATAAAAAAAAAATGCTAATTTTATATGAAAAAAGTTTTAAAAGAATATTTAGTAAAAAGAAAAGGTCTTAACAAACTTTTTTTTAAGTATATATACTTTTTTCTATCATTTTTTGCTTAGTATAAAATTTAATAAATACCCATTTTAAATTTATATTTAAAACGTTTATTCAGTTTTATTCTAATAAGAATGACAAAAATCATTAAGCTAGAAAATAATGACAAAAGAAGGAAAAAGAATAAAAAATTATAAGAAGGGTAAATCTAACAAATTAGAGAGGATGTATTCATCCTAATGCTAAAAGAAAGGCCAACAATAACAATTATATATGTCAACGGGAGTTTGTCGTATTGGTAGAATATTGTTTAAAAACTTTTCTCAAGTTTCTATAGGAGCTCTTGGGTTTGAGTGAAGGTCTTGGGTTCGAATCTCATTCAGGTTTATTCTTAGATGAATATTAGGTGGTCTCGAATCATTAAAATTGTCGTTCAAAAAAGAAAAAAGAAAAAAAAAGTAACAATTATATTATATGATTTTTATATTAAGAAAATTATTCAGTAGAAAGAGAGTATAGCATATCGTCGTATTTTCACACATATAGTGGATGTATTTGTATATCATAATGACTTTCCACACAAGTTTATACCCCTCCAAAACTAACTTCCGTATGACGATTTGCCGACAAACATGATCTATCACATGATGTCCCATTTTACTAAATATGGTAAACAAAACATTTCTAAATCCACATGGCATCCGATATGATTCACGTGGAAGCCTTGTTTTGCTTCCAAATCATATGTACATCTATTTTTATACCTTTACCTCCACATATTTCATCACCATGTTCAATTATAGATATAACTATGTCATTTATATTGGTGTTATGACTCATTCCATATAAATTACTACAGAGTATTACATGAAATGTCTTTTGAAAATTTATATTATATGTATCGGAGTTTTGATATGTTTATATATAATCTTTTAATCTAATAAATGAGAGTATAAGATGATGTCATACAACATATGTGACGAGTTTTCAGATAGTCCACAAGGACAAAACTTTAAATAGTTATGTCATTATCCTATGTGTTATTTTATAGATTTTTTATATTCTTTAATAAAATAAATGTAAATGTAAATCTTTATATTAATAAATAAATTTTTATATTAAAGATGTTCATCCACATGTTAAATTATTATTAGCTTATAGATTTAGTTATAAATCCGCTTGTTACGCGGGATAATAGTCTAGTTTTACTTATATTTGACACTTTATAACCTATAAGTCGATGATTTGACGTTGGTTTATATTAAAATGTTTGATAACATAACCATATATGTCGTACTCGTGATATAGCATATAAAGTTGGATTTATAGAATCCTTGATGTGTTGTTGTATGTTATTAAGAAAGTAAATACTTAAATCTAATTACAAGTCTTAAACTCAAGGTATTAAAACATTTTTTAACTAAAAAGAAAATGCATTAAATGCTTCTTTTAAAATGTCTACCTTGTAAGTTAAAGGGTCAAATATTTGAAACTGTAATCATTCCCGAGATTCTACCATAGAAATTTGAAGTTACAAAATCCGTCCCTATACAATATATAGATTTACAATGTTTGCATTGATGTTTCTTATTACACTGATAATCAAAAGTAATAAACGTAACATACAGCCCGTTACCATCCATTGATAACCCGTTATGTCAAAAAAATTCAGTAGATCGAATATATCAATTTTTTTTTGTGGATCGAATATGAATGACGGTCTTCCATCCTTTGATAACCCGTTTACCATCCGAAATAATTATATATATATAATTATTAAAAATGACTTTAACTTATATTAAGTTTAATATGAAAACCAAACTACAACTTTTACTTTAGCTAAGTATATTATAATTATTAAAAATGACTTTAACTTATATTAAGTATAATGCATCTTAATTACAATAGATAGTTTAATAATATGTACTTAGTTAGCTTAAATAAACATGTTTATCAAAATTATCACTTAAATATTGAACAAACATCAAATTATAATAAATGAGTTTCATTTATTGTAATATACTTGTATTTATACGATAAACCATACGTTTCGAACCTATTTTGAAGTTGATATTTTCCAAATAATTTTTTTTATGATATCCAATTGATATGGATATGGATTGACGTATATGAATACGATTCATCCGATCCATTGTCATCCATGATAACATGTAACCATTCTAACTAATAATATGATAAAAATTGAAATAGTAAAGAGCCATACAACAAAAACAGAAAAGTAGAAGGGGTAGAAAGTGAGAAATTTAATTGACATTGACACACAGATTGAGAGATTGAAACAGTGTTTGATGTTTCTCTCACCTCACACATAACTGACTTGTGTTTGTTGTTGTTGTTGTTGTCGGAGGTCATGCAAACCCAAAACCCCCATTATTTTATTACTCTTCCTTCATAAAACCCTCATTTCTCTCATGAATTTCCATCAATGGCGTCTCATTCCCTAAAAGCTCTCGTCGCCTTCCGTAACCTCCTCCATCCAGGTAACAAACCACCACCTCCGCCACCGTTAATTAATATCCAGATTCAAAGTTTCTCGTTAATCGATGCTAAATGCAGTTTCATTTTAGATTAATATTTTTTTAATTAATTCATGTTTTTTGATTTTAGAGATGATTAGGACTGTGCATTTATACGGATCGGAATCTTCGGAAATTGAAAGAGAATATGTGTTTCATAAAAATATGGATTATGAAGAAATTAGCTGTGGAAAAGTATTTACTTTGAACAAATTTGAAGTTTCAAAGTAAATACTTTTCCACAGCTAATTTCTTCATAATCCATATTTTATGAAACACATATTCTCTTTCAATTTCCGAAGATTCCGATCCGTATAAATGCACAGTCCTAATCATCTCTAAAATCAAAAAACATGATTAATTAAAACTGCATTTAGCATCGATTAACGAGAAACTTTGAATCTGGATATTAATTAACGGTGTGCGGAGGTGTGGTTTGTTACCTGGATGGAGGAGGTTACGGAAGGCGACGAGAGCTTTTAGGGAATGAGACGCCATTGATGGAAATTCATGAGAGAAATGAGGGTTTATGAAGGAAGAGTATAAAATAATGGGGGTTTTGGTTGCATGACCTCCGACAACAACAACAACAACAAACACAAGTCAGTTTATGTGTGAGGTGAGAGAAACATCAAACACTGTTTCAATCTCTCAATCTGTGTGCAATGTCAATTAAATTTCTCACTTTCTACCCCTTCTACTTTTCTGTTTTTGTTGTATGGCTCTTTACTATTTCAATTTTTACATATTATTAGTTAGAAGGGTTACATGTTATCATGGATGACAATGGATCGGATGAATCGTATTCATATACGTCAATCCGATATCCATATCAATTGGATATCATAAAAAAAATTATTTGGAAAAATAGGTTCGAAACGTATGGTTTATCGTATAATACAATATATTACAATAATGAAACTCAGTTTATTATAATTTGATGTTTGTTCAATATTTAAGTGATAATTTTGATAAACATGTTTATTAATCTAACTAAGTACATAGTATTAAACTATCTATTGTAATTAAGATGCATTATACTTAATATAAGTTAAAGTCATTTTAATAATTATAATAGTACGTAGCTAAAGTAAAGTTGTAGTTTGGTTTTCATATTAAACTTAATATAAGTTAAAGTCTTTTTAATAATTATATATATATAATTAGTATCGGATGGTAAAACGGGGTTATCAAAGGATGGAAGACCGTCATTCATATTGCGATCCACAAAAAAAAATTGATATATTCGATCTACTGAATTTTTTTGACATAACGGTTATCAATGATGGTAACGGGGCTGTATTGTTACGTTTATACTTTTGATTATCAGTGTAATAAGAAACATCAATGCAAACAGTTGTAAATCGGGACGGATTTTGTAACTTCAAATTTCTATGGTAGAATCTCGGGAATGATTACAGTTTCAAATATTGACCCTTTCACTTACAAGGTATACCTTTAAAAGAAGCATTTAATGCATTTTCTTTTTAGTTAAAAAATGTTTTAATACCTTGAGTTTAAGACTTGTAATTAGATTTAAGTATTTACTTTCTTAATAACATACAACAACACATCAAGGATTCTATAAATCCAACTTTATATGCTATATCACGAGTACGACATATATGGTTATGTTATCAAACATTTGAATATAACCAACGTCAAATCATCGACTTAGTAGGGTTATAAAGTGTCAAATAGAAGTAAACTAGACTATTATCCGCGTAACAAGCGATTTATAACTAAATCTATAAGCTAATAATAATTTAACATGTGGATGAACATCTTTAATATAAAAATTTATTATTAATATAAAGATTTACATTTACATTTATTTTATTAAAGAATATAAAAAATCTATAAATATAGGATATGACATAACTATTTAAAGTTTTGTCCTTGTGGACTATCTGAAAACTCGTCACATATTTGTATGACATCATCTTATACTCTCATTTATTAGATTAAAAGATTATATATAACATATCAAAACTCCGATACATATAATATAAATTTTCAAAAGACATTTCATGTAATACTCTGTAGTAATTTATATGGAATGATTCATAACACCAATATAAATGACATAGTTTATATCTATAATTGAACATGGTTGATGAAATATGTGGAGGTAAAGGTATAAGAAATAGATGTAGCAGATGATTTGGAAGCAAAACAAGGCTTCCACGTGAATCATATCGGATGCCATGTGGATTTAGAAATGTTTTGTTTACCATATTTAGTAAAATGGGACATCATGTGATAGATCATGTTTGTCGGCAAATCGTCATACGGAAGTTAGTTTTGGAGGGGTATAAACTTGTGTGGAAAGTCATTAGATATACAAATACATCCACTATATGTGTCGACGATATGCTATACTCTCTTTCTACTGAATAATTTTCTTAATATAAAAATCATATAAGATAATTGTTACTTTTTTTTTCTTTTTTCTTTTTGAACGACAATTTTAATGATTCGAGACCACCTAATATTCATCTAAGAATAAACCTGAATGAGATTCGAACCCAAGACCTTCACATCAAACCCAAGAGCTCCTATAGAAACTTGAGAAAAGTTTTTAACAATATTCTACCAATACGACAAACTCCGTTGACATATATAATTGTTATTGTTGGCCTTTCTTTAGCATTAGGATGAATCATCCTCTCTAATTTGTTAGATTTACCCTTCTTATAATTTTTTATTCTTTTTCTTCTTTTGTCATTATTTTCTAGCTTAATGATTTTTGTCCATTCTTATTAGAATAAAACTGAATAAACGTTTTAAATATAAATTTAAAATGGGTATTTTATTAAATTTTATACTAAGCCAAAAAATGATAGAAAAAAAGTAGATATACTTATTGTTAAGACCTTTTCTTTTTACTAATATTCTTTTAAAAACTTTTTTCATAGAAAATTAGCATTTTTTTTTTTATAAAAAGTAAAATATGTATTGTATATACTTTTTTTAAATAATAATTATTTTATAATTGATGAAATAAAAATATTAATTTAATTTTATTAAACTTAAAAATAGAAGTAGGTGTTTAGGTTATAAATGGTAATTAAAAAAAATAAAAAGACAAAAGAGAATAATAAGATAAAACCAAAAGTGATTTTGAGTCGTAAAGGTTATCAAAAAATGAATTTAGGGAGGGTATAGACAACAACACCATTCTTTTATCTTTTAGATATTTATGTTTTCATAAAATTCGTAATAATAACTTAATATGGTATGACACTCAAACAACTTTTTTATTTATATCTAATACTAAACAAGACAACCTAAGAAAGAAAAGTGACGAAGATATACCAATTTATTATTTTCTTTTTATTAAAAGCAAATACTCAATAATTAAAACCATTATTACTCTAATGATAATATTTATTAAATTTTTTGAGAAACAAAAGTATTGTTGAACATGGTTCGATTCAGCTCAGTGTTTTGCATGAAATGAACCGAAACGAAAATCTAGGTTTTTATAAGGGGGAACCATTCGGTTCGATTCAACATTTGTTCGTTTTTCGATTATTAGGATAAAGTTCAGTTCGGTTTGATTCGATTATTAATCGTTTTTTCATACATTTGATAGTTCGACTAATAATATCTCTTATTTGTTTATTTTTTTATAATTAAATATAATTTTTTCTTAATAATTTAGAATCATTAAGATAAAACATTTTTTCATACATCTATAATGATTTTGGTCACAAATATATAACTTTTCACTTAATAATTATAATAATTTCATATACAAACTTTATATTTAATTGTATATTATTAATGGTTATGTTCTGTGCTTTAGGTTCGGTTTTGGATAAAATCAAAACCGAACTAAATATTTCATTTTTTCATAAATCTAAAACTGAAACATTTGCTTTTGTTTGGTTCACTTTTCGATTTGGTTAATTTTTTACTCCTATCAAAAAGACACAATCTTGAACCCCAATTTCTTTAATCAAATAGTTTAAAATTAAATTAAAATGCATTTTTATATTATTTTAAAATTAAATTATCTTCTAAACCATTAATTGTTATACGAATAAAAAATCACACTATAACAATATTTGTGTTCTTCTTTTTATTATAGCATTGATGTTGTATATATTTTCGACAACAATTTTTTTTAAAGTAAAATTGTAATAGTAAAATAAGTAAGGTTTAAGAACATAAATCTCTATCTCTATCTCTACTCCTATATAAAGCATTGACATTTTGTTGACTTTTATGGTTTAAGAATTTGACTTAAGAGTTTTTTTAAGAGGTACAACCTATTAGACACAGAGTACAACACACATAACACATAACAAAAAAAAACCTAAAAACTACCCTAAAATACCCTACACATACACCACAACAACTCTCTCTCTTCTTGAGCAGCCTCCCCTCTTTCTCTCTTATTGATCAGCCGGAGACCCGCCGAGATCCACATACACACCGAGATCCACTTACACACCGGAGCCGCCCACGCCGTCACCATCTCTACTACTATACACACAAAACAAACATGAGTCGCCGCCGCCGCCGTCACAAAGGTCAGATCTATGATGTCTCACAAAGTAGGTATTATTTATTACTCCATCCGTCAAATGGGCTTATGAAAGATAAGACGAAACAAATAAGCTCGTAAGCCCGGAAAATAAGCTAAACAAACACCCCAGTTATTGTTGTATATAGTTAATAATCTCGGGTAAATTGAGAATGCAGATGGTTCACTATTTGAATTCTGATTCTAAAAAGGAGGAAGGTACGCTCTATGTGAGGTAAAGTTGGACAATAATTTTGTTGTTTTACCTCATCTCATCAATGTGACCAATATCAGTGTCGTGTCTTTTCATGATTAACGTATTTGTTAATGAGATCATTTTCAAACACGATTTGCAGGCCCAACAGAAATTTGGCAACAGATGGACTAATATTGCAAAAGTGGTTTCAGGCAGGTAGATAATGTTCTCTACTTTTATTTGATTTCCAATTTTGTATTGTTTTTTTATTTTATTCAAGTACTTTTGTTTCCCCTGTGAAAAACAGGACATATAATGCTGTGAAGAATCGGTTTTCTGTTTTATGTAAAAAGAGAGCAAAGCATGATTAACTAAAGAGAACAACAATAAAAGAAAAAATAAGTATCAAGGTTCAGAAACTTCATTGCATCCTATGAAGATGAGGTATAAATTTCCAAACCGAAAAAATGAAACTAAGATCAAAGTTCTAATATTAGTACAATTGTTTTTTTTATTTAGGAGGAAACATATTGTTGCTAAAAAGAAGATTATAATCTCGAAGAAATTTTAGTAGGAGAAAGCAAAACCACTGATAAGCATCTAAGAACTCTTTGCGGTACTTGTGCAGAACGTAGATAATAAAATAATTCTGTGAAGTTAAACCACTATTATTTGATTCATTACATGCAAGCAGTCATGTTGATGGTAAAATAGAGGAGAACCTGATTCTGAAACGAATCAAGGTGAGTTCTGCTGAAATGGTAAATGATTGTTTTCTATAGGAGTAACTTCCTTTTTCGTGGCCTAAAGACTTGGATTTTATTTCGTTTCTGTTACAGATATTTTGTCATCTTGCAACGAACTCAACAATGATGTTGGAGGTGTATGTGTATTCCCTTTACCAAACTCTGAGTTCAATTCCCCACTTCAAGTAACCTCCATTGTTCAGATCCGCAGCACAAGGAATTCCGAGCCCCAGTTTCAGAAAGTTTAAGTACGTTTAGCATTTTATCTATTATTATCCACCGCAGGGACATCCTCATTTAGGCAATCATTGTATAGAGATTGAGTAGGTTGTAAGCCTTAAAAATACAATTTTAACAACGTTTGACCCGTGTAACTTTTAGCTGTTTATTTTATTTTATTTATTGTACACATTTGTTCCGTTAGAAATAAAACATTACCTGGTTTTCCCTGTTGTAACTAATTGGTCGAAATTGCCAACTTTAATTACAAGCAGTACTAAGCAGATCTATTTTTCATCTTTTCAGGACAGGAGCTTCCTATTGAAAACACTTGGGATGGAATTCAGCCCCTTCCATAGAACCACCAGAACCTCACAATCTCCACCATGCAAGAAAGTCCTTCTGCATTGCCTTTAAACAATGACTTATTTTCCCAAAAGGTCCCTGATAATGAATGATCTGCTTGCCAGCTAGAATGTTGGATATATTTTAGAATCCACCAGTATCCAACAACTCTTCGTTTTAATCGAGGTTTACCACTCATAAAAACTTAGGTGTTTATTGATGCAAGCTTGGGTCTTTTAATGTGTTTATTTTTTGGGGAGCTCAAATTCTGGTATTTGATATTCACCTCCCAGTTATTTGGCTTCAGAATATGCCAATTTTGTATAGAACATATTATCAGTGTGTAAATCGGCATGTAGCTGATATTTTTTGAGATCAACCTGCTGATATGGAGTGGTGTGTTTTTTTGTTAGTTTTAGTGTGTAGAATGTAATAATTTTTTTTTTGTAAATTATGATTCATAATATGATTTAATTTTTGTTTTGTGTGAAGAAGATGGTGCTTCGAGCATTTTGAAACCGAAAAATATAAGATTTTTTGATTAAGAACTTACTTGTAGAGGATTAAACATTCAAATTGTTTGCTGTGATATGAAAATGAAACAGAGTTTGGTTATTATTTTTTTTTTCTTTCTTAATTTTCTAATTTTAAAGCATATGCCTTTTGCTTTTTCTTGAAAATCTGTTTGGGTTCTAGATATCAATTTCCAACAATGTTTCGTAAAATAGGTTTTTTTTAAAATTTTCGGAGAAAAAAGATAACGAAAAATATTTTGATTCAAAAGATAATAAACTAGAAAGTGTTATACTTAACATATGGATCACGAGACGGATTAAAAACTACTGAAAACTGTAGCCGCAAAACCATTTTACGAAATCAACTTCGTCTCCGCCGCTGCATCGCGCGGGTTCTAGACTAGTATATATAAAATGTATACATATATTTTGCTGAATTGTCATATCTAAAGAAAAGTACTTAAACATTTTTGATAACATTTATATTTGTATATGAAACTAGTTAATTTTTCGCGTATACGCGGATAATTTTATCGAAAAAAACACAACTATAATATATAAAATTGAGTAAACATCATGTGTCAATAACACTATATAATAATATGAGTTTTAATGTCAAATATTTGTTGTTTCGTTATATATATCTGATTTGACCTTCGCTAAATTCGTATACGTAGAGAACTTTAATTTATTAAAAGATTAAAGTATCGGTTTATAAAGTCAATGATATAGTTATCCGTTTATTGTTAAACAAAAGCAAAATTATAGAATATGTCTCTTTTAGTATATCAATATTAACTATTTTTTTAGAAAAGAAAAAGTCAAAAAAAAAGAAAATAAAAAGAAATCATTTTCTTTTATTAAAAGGTTTGATATAAAAAAGAAATCATTTTCTTTTTATTTTCTTTATTAAATAATTCTTTTTTTCTAGTATGTATTAATTATTAATATTAATGCCAAACTAATGACTCATAAGCAAATTTGGTACTCGATTCCTCCTATAATTAAAAGTGCAGAATGCCTATGATTCCGTGCAAAAAATTATTTTTTATTTCGGTTGGGTTGGGCTGTCTTCTTCTGGGCTTTGTGTTTGTTTTGTGTGTTAGGCTTTTCGTTTGTTTTTCTTCCGGACAGATTTTATGTATCGCCAGCTCCTGTTTTTTTCTTTTGCCACCTGTCGATCAATCCAGCAAGGAATCCAATCCAGCAAAGAAAGGCTTCTTCCCTGCCGACGCGTGTGTTTACAGGTGGCGTGTTTGTATTTTTCTTCCCCACTTCCACCTGCTCTTTCATTATCGGAATTCGAATACTTTCTATTTTATTTTCCGATTCAGTTCAAAATGCACGAACCCGCAATCAGGTACCATTTTTTAGTCAATCAATCCAATTTGTTAACTTTCTGATTCCGATACAAGTGATTGTGCCTAATAATTCCTTTTTGCTATATTCGTTTTTCTGCGGACCGATTGTACTTACTAATATTTT